>UXGC01001532.1:0-21192 GCA_900480045.1 Eurytoma adleriae | reverse complement strand
CCTTGAATCCTATAGGAATCCTTGAATCCTATAGGAATCCTTGAATCCTATAGGAATCCTTGAATCCTATAGGAATCGTTGGATCCTATAGGAATCCTTGAATCCTATAGGACTCCTTGAATCCTATAGGAATCCTTGAATCCTATAGGAATCCTTGAATCCTACAGGAATCCTTGAATCCTATAGAAATACTAAAGGAATTGCTATAGCTTTTTCGGGCTAAATGACTTCTAGAATTTTCTATAGATTTTTCTATAGGATTTTTTGTAAGGTTTTTTTTCTTATAAAAAATTCTGTAGGAAAACAGAAAATCCTATAGGTTTCTTAATGCGAAAAAGCTATAGGAATTCCATTAGGATTCCTATAGGATTTCCTACAGGATATTTTCGTAAGGGTGTATTTTTTTCCACTGCCAAATTAGTTGAAGGCCTTCAGTGAAATAAAAAACATTTCACTGAATATCTGCAAACATCGACATCGGCAAGTCGTTAAAAACAGAGCAATAAACAGCACACTTCGCACTTTCCATTTCAGGCCGTTCAGCGTGCAGAAAATCAGTCACACCAATCTGATCCTCCTGGTGGTGGACACCCTGTGCCCCTGCGGCAGCAAGAAGCTCAGCATCAGGCCGTACGAGGCGCTGTCGGAGGCGGGCGCCTGCACGGCGCGCCGCGAGCGCCTCTACCGGCGGAGACCGAGCAAGTGCATCAACTACCACCCCGAGGAGCTGGAGATCAAGGCCTGCGGGGGCGCCCCCGGTACGATCGGCCTACAAGTCAGCCTGCTGCTCGTCGGCCTGCTGCTCGCGCACCTGACGTGACTTGGCGGTTAGTAAGGCGCGCGCCAATCGCGAAACTCAATTACCGTCGTACAAGCCCAAGGGAGGAGAAACACTTTTGCGCAGTTGGAGAGCTACGATGAATTTTTTTGCGAGGGGTAAGGTTTTCGTACTCCCGTTACGAGTGGGTACGTAGTAGGGGGTCGTAACGGGAGGGTCGGTAAGTTACCGACTGAGTAAAGTGCCGTTGAAAGTAGATTCACCGTAAAGATGTAATCGAAAGGTATAGCGAATACTTAAGTTAGGTTTGAAGCTATTATTTCGATTTCTTCCTATCATCACATTAAACACGAGGGTAATAGGCGTAATTGATAATTTATAAATTTGAAATTGAACATAACCTACAAGAGATGCAAGAAGTTATCATTTTCAGAGCGACGTAGTTCGTTGACTAGATAAATGAATGGTAATCGAAATGTCGAAATAATTGCTTTGAATTTCTGTAGATAGACAATTAGTTAAAGAATTAATTTTTAACATACCGTAACTCAGTCGATAACGAAGATTTTTTTTAGTAAAATCTAACAAAGCAAACACGTCGAATTGCCGACGCCCGTGAAAATAATCAAAGTGATCCAACTGCGTAAGTAATAAACAGGAATATTCCAAACCGATTTGCGGCAAAAGCGCAAATCCTGCCAGTTACGGGGGAGAGACAGCTCGTAAGTTTGTCGCGTTTAAAATTTTTTGCCTAATCAATAATCAAACTTTTTCCACCATTAATAATTAGCGGTCCGAGTACAAATGCATTCAGATTTGACTACGAGAAATACGTCGACCGCTTCTGCTCTTCCGAAGTGCTCGCGGTATTTCGAGTACTCGAGCGACGAGGAAATTTTAACGTATACAGTAGACTTTAAAACTAGCGATTTTACCATCGAGCAAACGGTCACCTATAGCGACTTTACACCGTCTCTTCCCTCGAGCATCGAGACGTATTTCCTTTTTCAAATTAAGATGAACAAAAAAAAGAAAAGTTGCGAAGCAATAGAAAAATGTGTAAACGACGAATTTCGGGGAGCCGGCAGGGGCGACGAAACTCGACGTGCCCCGACGCGAGCACAAAGAAAGAAAAATGAAAAAAAAAAAGAATACCTATTTTTTGCAAAACTCTTTCTTTTAGTGAATTCGTGCGTGAACGTAAAAGGGAGCGAGAGGGTGTGTGCGTATGCGTGCGAGAGAATCGAGTATTGTAAAAGATAAACGAAAAAAAACACAAAGTATATATTCTTTTTTCGCGAGTTTCTAGCTTTGACATACGTGATCGAAGAGTAGTTGTGACCTTTTCGCCGAGGTGCACGGGCCACGAGATGACATATGAAGAAAAAGATGCTCGAGAAAATTTTCGAGGGACGATCGCGAGGGAAAATACGAAGAAACCAATCTGTCTAAAGTCGAAATAGTGAATAACTACTATAATTAGTGAAAATTCACTAAGTTTAAATAGTGAAAAATTACTATCACGAAATAGGGTAATAACTACTATAAATAGTGAAAATTCACTAAGATTTTCACTATTTCGTGAAAAACTACTCTCACGAAATAGGGTAATAACTACTATAATTAGTGAAAATTCACTTGGTTAAAATAGTGAAAAACTAGTATAATTAATGAAATTTCACTAGGTTGAAATAGTGAAAAACTACTATAACTAGTGATATTTCACTAACTATAAGTTGAAATAGTGAAAACTACTATAACTAGTGAAATTTCACTATTTATAAATTGAAATAGTGAAAAACTACTACAACTAGTAAAATTTCACTAAAGATAAGTGAAAAGAGCTCCACTGTTTAATGATTAGTTGAGAATTTCCACTAATTTTAGTTTAGTTTTTTTCACTAAATCAACTTTAGATGGAAAGCCATGAAAATCGATCTTGGGGGGTGAGGATGAAAGAAAAAAGATCCTGGCGCTGGCAGCCAGTCGATCCAAGGAGCTTCTTTTCGTTTTCGACCGTAACGAGCGAAAAAAAAACACAAAATCGGGTCCGCGCAGAGAGAAGGAAAGAGGGACGGACGGGCGAAGAAGCCATGGGGGGACAGTATGAAACAACGCGCACACAAATTTAAACTAAACGATCTAAACGATGCCTACGTAGGTTATACTTTTAATCACTTAAGGTTTTAAAGGTGAGACGAAAAACTGAGGTGAATAAACGAAACGAAAAATTAAAGTTTAAAAACGGAGGTGACACTTAATTGAACACCGGACGACGTTGAACTCAAGTGACCGCTCGCGAGGTGACTATACGTAACGGGGGTTAAGAGGTAAATAAATAAATAAATAAAATTTAAAAAAAGTATCCGCTCAGACGTGAGAGGCCGTCCACATGAAGCGAGCTGTTCCCGCGGTGCCGGTGATCTCTTCGTTTATATCGCCTTCCGGCGGGCGGGGCGACGCGGCAGCTCTTCGATGCACCGATCACACGACATCTCACTTTGTAATATACGTAAAATGCTACTCTGCACAAATGCACGTTTACTGGATGATTCTCTCCCTTTTTTTTT
The DNA here is from genome assembly GCA_900480045.1 of Eurytoma adleriae. Classification (NCBI taxonomy): domain Eukaryota; kingdom Metazoa; phylum Arthropoda; class Insecta; order Hymenoptera; family Eurytomidae; genus Eurytoma; species Eurytoma adleriae. The sequence goes on along the minus strand of UXGC01001532.1, from coordinate 17,844 downwards.
CGCTGGCTTAAACGGCTGAATTAATTCATTTGACGCATCGAATTCTCTTTGTCCTTAGGGGGTGCATTACTTCTTTGTATACCTCGTACTTTGATTACCAATTTTTGCTTTATTATGTAAATTTTTTTTTAAATAACATGATTTTTAAATAACAGATATACGTCAAAACTCAAAATTTATTGAATGAAACGAAAAACTGCAATGTCGGTATCCCCTTAAGGGGTTGCATTACTTCTATATGTACCTTATATATACATTGGTTACCGACAATTACAATTTTTCGTTTTATTCAGTAAATTTCTTTTAATGACATTTTTATTGAGTTCATCTAGTCCAAATTAATTGTCAATCTTAAATTTTATTGAATGAAACTAAAAACTGCAGTGTCGGTATACGAGAGCCCCCTACAGGACATTTGGTGTCCCTGGGACCCCAAGGGGGAAAACTAAAAGAAAAATAAAATTAAAAAATTCTTATTGTTTTAAGGTAAGGGTTTTATTGTGAAGTTATTTTGAGGTGTGTGACCCTTAAGGGTTCATAAGGGAATTTTGCCTAATTATCGATAATAATGTAAATAATTTTGTAGCTTAATTTTTTAATTAGACTCTTGAACTGCTAAAGCAGTTTTGATTACAATAATTAAACGGCCTTACGTTTTAGGACTAATTTTCCAATATTATTAGTGAAGTTTCAACATATCTTTAGTGCGTGATTTTTTTCAAACTAATAACACATATCTATACAATAACAAATCAATTAATTTAACGTAGTTTTTAAGACGGTTTTTCTAAGCAACCTTTTTTCATATACACTAATTTTTTGCTTGCTTCGACGGAGAAATTTAACGGTGATCTGGTACCCTTATAAAAATATCCTGTAGGAAATCCTATATATAGGAACAAATATCCTGTAGGAAATCCTATAGGAAACCTATTAGGAAATCCTATAGGAATCCTATTAGGAAATCCTATAGGAATCCTATTAGGAAATCCTATAGGAATCCTATTAGATAAACCTATAGGAATCCTATTAGGAAATCCTATAGGAATCCTATTAGGAATTCCTATAGCTTTTTCGCGCTAAAAAATCCTATAGAAAAACCTATATGAAATCCTATAGGACTTTTAGCGCGAAAAAGCTATAGGAACTCCTATAGTCGTCCTACAGGGAACCTATAGACAATCCTATAGGATATTTTCGTAAGGGATAATCAACTTAACGAATTAAAAAATCCAAGATTAAAGTTCCATTTTTTTTAATAGCGAAGCCTAACTAAACAAATTCTAATCCACGTAAATCGTGCAAAAACTACTCCGGGCTAACAAAGGTATAATAACAAACTCAGCAGAAACGAAAAAAAAAAATCTCAACGACAACAGCACAAGCTATATGTATTTCACATCTACCAGTATAAAGAAAAAAGATAACACAGGTGCCTTCGAGTTTGATTTACAAGAAACAAAAAAAAAAATAATAAAAATAAAGCTGAAAAGAAAATAATCGAACGTCTGACGCGAGAAGTTACCAGAGAGAAGTTACTCACCGTCGCGAGGGTGGAGTATAAAAAAGAAACGGGCCGTCACACCGGCGCGAAAAACGTCAAAGCGGACCTTTGAAACTAAAGGAAAGAATAAAAGAAAGAGAAAAAAACGACCCGAGCGCTTGAAAAGCGCCTCGGCGCGTCGCGAGTCGCGGAGAGCTTGAAAAGCGGCTCCGCGTGGGGGAAATTTTTTTCGAAAAAAAAAGAATCCCGCTCGCGCGCGCAGGACACGGAGAACCGAGAGACGGAGGGAACGGGGTCTCGGGAGGAATCGGAAACCAGCAGCTCGTCCAGCCGAGTGGTAGTCGTTCGTATGTTACATATACATATATAGAGAATTTCTCCCTGTTCTTTTCGTACCTTCGAACGCGGGGTTACACTTTTTCTCCGGGGATAATAAATAAAAGTCGATGTAAAAAACGAAAATGGAAAAAAAATCGAGATCTAAGTGTGCACATCTTTGTGGTTTTTACTCTCGCGGCGTCCATCGACTAGCCGCTTCGGACACTGTTGACAATATGTGTGTTACTTGTGAAGTGTATTTAGCCCCGATTTTTCCGAGTTCCATACATTCAACGCGCATATAGCGATCTTCTAATCTTTGTGCTATAGACGCGGGGGAATAAATAAACGTAAGTTTGTCACTTTTATCTCCCTGTTTTTTCGGTTCTATTCGTAAATGTTGACGAATTTCTAGTGTACAAAATAAGTGAAGTGAATAAAGTAGCGGTGGATCGGGATGAGAGTAAAGGGAATGAAAAAACGTAGGTTCGTGTCCTCCCCTTCTTGAATTTTTCGGTGGCGGCGCTCGCGATTTTTCCGATCCCAAGGAGATTTTCCATGATGACAAGAGACGCGGATTCGCGGAGATAGGGACAGACAGCCTGGCGAGACGAAATTTTTTTTTTGGAAGATTAAATAAAAATTAACCATAAATTGGCCAGATTCTGGTCAATTTATGATCAATTTTTGTTACAGTTCTGCAAGCATTTCCTTTGCAAAGAGAAATTTCTATTAAAAATTAGCGTTGTAAATTATTGAAAATTTAAATTGTAATATCCTGCAAATAAATTAACCATATATTGACCAGACTATATGTAATTCTGGCCAATTTATGGTTAATTTTTATTACAGGCTATTTCTTTTGTTTACTTTAATATTTGCTACTTTTTCAATAATAAACTTCTTAGTGTCAACGATAATTTTTATCATAAATTTCTACCCATATATAAGTATAGTTTTTTTCTGTTAGGGCAAAGAGGTTTTACTTTTGTGATGGGATTTGGATGGCGAATGAAAATTTTAGCGTAATATCGGATTAGTTGTCAATTTTACTGTAATGTGATATAATACTGTTATTTATGGTAGACAAATAAATTAGATTAGATGTTGAGTAATTCAATTATATATAATTCTATATAGAAAACTTCGTTTATTGTTGTGATAAGATTTTATATAGGACGGGGGCTCGATTTATTATGAGGTCATTATTAGAACTTTGAAGAAAAAAATTTATAGCGATTTCATTTTTATATTTTATATAGTTTATTGTAAAATATCTTAGAAAATATTTTATATCGATAAATCTTTAGACGCAGTACAATAATCCCTTGTAGATACTGTAAAAAATAAAAGAATATTTTTTTTTTCCTTTATCTTCTTTCTCTAGAAAAACATTTTTTGCGGACCATTCGCTAGAAAATTATCGGTTCTTCTTGATGCAATAAAAAACATCAATTAAAAAACGGGTAACAAAACTTTCGTCAAAAGCGTTTCTTTTGCATCATATAGTACGAAAGTGATAAAACCGCCGTTGCAAAATCCCACGCAAAAAGAAACCATCTTCCCTCCTCGGTAGAAAAATGACCACGATTGATCAATCTCGATGGAAATTAACCATAAATTATGGCCAGTTTATGGTAATTAACCATAAATTATGGCCAGTTTATGGTAATTAACCATAAATTATGACCAATTTATGGTCAACATTCTACCAGGGCTCAAATGAAAAAAAAAGTTTCGCCAAGCGTCTAAAAAAAACCATTGCATCGACCCAATGATAATAAAAAAACCGAGACACAAGGAACAGAGAAGCGAAGTAATAAACAAAAAAAAAACTTGCCCCAGAGCTGATGAACGGCGACGAGAAGTGAATAATAATAATGATAATGAAAAAAAATTCTATTATTGTACGATATACAATCTAGATGCATAATATTTAATTGTTGAGAGATGTGAGAAAGGTAAATAAATAAAAGAAAAAAGTAAGCGCGCGAGTTCGAGGATGAGTAAAAGAGAGAGAGAGAGAGAGAATTACGAACCTTGCAGACAATACAGCACATTATTAGAATTTGTACTCCGCGACGCGGGGGGGACTTGCGAAGTCCCCGCATGGCGCGCTCGCGGCTACTTTAGGCATAAAAAGGTATATATATTATATACATTATTAATATATATTATATAGATAATAAAGTTACTGTTGTTATGATCATTATTAATATCGCGTTTATTATACCGAGGTTTTTTCGTATAAATTAAACGGTTTTACAGTATCTTTTAACGAACGAGTATATATATATATATTTACCTATCGTAAATAAAGACGACGAGATAAAAGGATGAACGAATAAGGGAAAAAAGAGGCGCGTCGGTGGTTGCCACCCTCGCGGACACTCGATATATACCACTTATTAAAAGGCTACAGCAAGAGGCAAGCTTGAGGGGTGTGTGTGTAAAAAAAAAAAAATAAACGTCGCTCGCGTTTTCTTTCGTCGGCGGTTTTCCGAGTGTACTTTACATGTGTATCCCTTTAAAAAAAAAAATCGAGCAGGTGGGGCACCTCGTGACCGGAGGTCGCGGTATTTTAAGCGAAGATAAGAAAAAAAAAACAAAAAAAAACATACGACTCTCTAAAATTTTCCTTTCCTTTCTTTTTCTAATTTTTAAAACGTTTTTGAGTGTACGCGTTTTTTCGACTCGTTTCATTCTCCGAGCGAACGACTTTTTGTTCCCCGTTCGTTCGACACCGCGAGTCTTCGTGTATATACATATATATACACATACTTTCGTACGTCGGTAGCGTTGATTTCCCATTGAATTTCGGAGGAAGAGATAATAAGGTGGTCAATGAGGTTGTATTAGAGGAAAAAAAAAGATGAAGAAACAAGTTGTCGGCATTTTTTAAATAAATTTATTAGGTGTAGAGTATAATTATACAATGCATATTTTATTATTAAGCTTTTATAAATATCTATAAAAGAAGCTTTAAAGAATGAGTCGTTAATTCTAGACGTGTTTTTGATATAAAAGTAAAAATCCTTAAATTTTTAAACGAACCAAAAAAAAGGAAATGACGAGGAACGAAAAAACTAAAACAATTTTCACTGTGTTTTTGCTGGAAAAAATATTTAGAGTAGCGAACTATTAAAGAAAAAACATAAAAGACGAGACGTGGGGGGAGATATTAAAAAAAAACATTTGACTGCTCAACGTTGGCTTCCAAAGAAAAAAAAAAACTACAAAGAATAACTAAAGAAAAAAAAACCGCTTGCCTAAGAATTACATCGCAAACAAAAAAAATGTCAAACGGAAACTTAATTATAGCGTTTTACCTAAGGCAACAAAAATAAAGAAAAGACTAAGAAAAAAAAAATTTTTTTCGGAAAAAAATAATAAAACGCGCTTGCGGGGGAAACTCTTTTATTGTGTTTTTTGACTCTCTCGAGCTTCGGGATTCACGCGTTATACCTATATACGTGCGGCGAACTTTTCGAGGACGGCAAAGACTTCGCGCGTCCCGTGTACCTTGAGGTGTGCGCGAAACGAAAAAAAAAAAGACACAAAGCACGAAAATCGAAAAGTGAGCGAACAGTTTTTTCCTCGGGTTGAAAAACGAGGGGAACGAAAAGGAAAAATAAAACGGATAATTAAACGTCCTAGACGTCGAGCTAGGGGTGAAGAAAAATTTAAACGAGTTAATCAAACTGTCACCGTCGCTGATAAAACAAAAAATTCACCTTGAGCCCGCGTGTCTCTTCTCAGGTCCGGGATTTGAAAGAAATAAAAGAAAAAACAAACATACGAGGCAGGAACGTTCAAATTATAAGCGAAAAAAAAAACTCATAGGGGACCGAATGAAACGGTTGATAATAAAAAAAAAAGCGTGAAAAAAGTCGCGAAACGACTCTAGAAGATATTCGTTTAAGATTAAGGAGAGAAAACAAGATGATGAATAAAAAAAAATAAACAGGGACGGGTTGAGGTTTTTTTTTAAATAAAAAAAAAAAGAAAGAAAGACGGGAGAAAACCTACGGGCTATGAGCACGGGTTAAGGGGGGTTTTCGAGGAGTAAATAAATAAATAAATAAGAAAAAAATGAAAAAAATCCTTTTACAGTGTCCCTGGATACTACTAAGTCTTCCATTATTCGTACGTTAATGTTTAAACTGATGAGTATATTTGAAGTGAAAAAAAAAGAAAATATAAAGTGTAACATATAAATTTATCGAATTCATCATATCGATAACTATTAACTATAACTGAAAAAAAAAAATTACTTACGTACGAGCAAAGCACGCGCAGCGACGACGATGTTCAATCGCACGAGGAGAGAGCGAGAGAAAGGGGGGGCGATTGGCCGATCCAACCCCGCGCGCGACGCGGCGATCGTTAACCCACCCAATTTTTTTCCTACCCCCTCGATTCCAAAATCTCAAGGGCTAAGTAAGTATAACTGTCTTACATCTTCGACTATTGTGACACCCCACCGCCGGGATTAAATATATATAAATATACTTAACCTACGATGTCAATCATTTTTCGCGTTCGATGTGTGAGTTCGCCGGGGATAACGATCGTCGCGCTTCGATAAAATGGTTGATTAGAACGATTAATCGAATGCAATTATATATATATTCAATAAGCGTCAATTTCAGTATTACGACTGCGATTTAAAAAGAGAATCGATCGGTATGTCGATTTGATAAAAAAAATCGGTAGATTTCGATTTAAACAAAATCGATAACTATCGATTTAAAAAAAATCGATAAGTATCGATTTAACAAAAAAATCGATAGATTTCGATTTAAAAAAATCGATAGGTATCGATTTAACAAAAAACAATCGATGGGTGTCGATTTAACAAAAAAATAAAAGATCGGTCAGTCGCTCCGGCACGACGTGTGATCCAAGTGCTACAACGGTTTTGTATCTTTTGCAGTAATAATTAATTACTCGTTCAGAGGCGTTTCACGCAGTGTGTAATCAATGTCATCCATCTGCTTAGCTAAGAAAACAAACAACAACAAAAAATCGGTGAAGCGTGCGAGCGAAACTACGATTGTTTGAAAAAAAAAGTCGATGATACTCTAGTAGAAAATTAACCATAAATTGTCCAGAATTGGTTAATTTAAAAGGAATTTAACCATAAATTGGCCAGAACTGGCTTACTTAAAAGTAATTCACCAATTTATAGTTAATTTTCTACCAAGGTCCTTAACAAACAAAAAATATAGCGAATGAGCGGCGTGAGGGTTAAAGAGGCAAGCATATGAAAAAAAAAAACAGAAACGAACACAGAAACGAAGGGACTTTGCGTCTGAGTTGCTCGCGTGACTTCCGTCAACACGCCCTAAATGATTAACGATTTAAACCACTGTAACTGATAATAATAATAATAATAATACTAATAATAATGATAACGATAAAGATAACGCGTAACGATAAATTCGCCAGCGATGAACGAGGATGAAGAAAATTGGCCTATTTTTGTATAATATCCAAAATGCAAAAAAAAAAAATTAAGCTCCTTTTTCAACGACCTCGAGGTTTTTAAATAAGCGTATAACTTTTTCTTTTCGCGCGCGCTCTCTCCTCTCCTTTCCTGTCCGGCCGGGGGTGTGTGCGCGTGCGAGCCGACGGTGGACCGCAAGGAGAGGCGCGATACACTGGACAAGCAACTTCGGCACTCGGTCCCTCGCTTCGCTGAATTCCACGTCGAAAATGCAAAGCGAAAATCCGCAGCCGAGTCGGCGGCGATCGATCGATCGATCGCCGGACCTAACGCCGGCATCGAACCTAATTTCGAGAATGCGGGTGCAGGTCTGTGTCGGTCTAATGTAATTTTTTACCGATTTTTTTTTTTTGCAATTTAACGTATTTCTTCTTTTTCTTAAAGGAAATGGTGTGTCGAAGATATAGTTGGAAAATTGAGTGTTGCATAGTTCAAATACAAAAATCAGTGTACTGTGAGGTTCAAAATTTTGAGTGGAATATTTAGTTTTAGATTCAAAACGAGATATCGTACAATCGATAAAAAGACCAATGTTTTAATTGTTGAACCACAGGGCGTAAAGTGCGTGTTTATCACCCTCGGGAGTAAAGTACATGTTTCTCACCCTCGGGAGTAAAGTTCGTACTTTAATCCCCAGGGGAAAACCATTCACTTTACCCCCGTAACAAATATAAATAGTTAATGTTTTGCGGCCTATATCTGGTCGAAAATTGATGTCGTCCTCGCTTTGATCGAGTAACAAACTTCACTTAAAGGAGGATTATACCTACTTTGTGTAGTGTATTATTTTTTTTTCTCTGAAGTTACTACTGCATTAAAAGTATAGTACAGTAAAAAAATCACAAAAATTATTAAAAAAGATGCTTCATAATTACTATAGAGTATTTTAAATAATTTTAATGATTTTTTCACTAACTCAACTTTAGTTAATTATAGAAAGTGTAGATTTCTCAATTCTGTACAGTACGCAACACTCAATTGTACTAAAATATCTAAAAATAACACTATATTGACGCTAAAAGAGCAATTCTTTAAAATTAATACAAAATTTCCAAGAAATAATTTAAAAAACGTACCTATACTTACCAGAGAAAAATAAATGAATTTATACAGCACTCAATCCCGCATTCTCACAAAGTCCAGGATCTACGCTGCAATCGAGAAAGGCAAACAAGAATAAGAAAAAAAAAAACTCGTCTGCTCATCGTTTTGCATTTTCAAATCTTTTCCGGCCACGTGTACACACACATACACACACACACATGCACACACATACTAAAAAGCCACGGCGAGCGTTCGAAACCACAAAGCTATAAAGAATTAAAAATTCAATGGGGCTTTGCGTTAATTGTGTTCCTCATCTGTCGACATAACATATCACCCGCGCCAAACGACGGGCGAGCAAAAAATCGCCGATTTTATCGGCCGGTCGCTAAAAGTTGCAGCCACCGATTTTCACCCCGAGCAAACCGAACGCAAAATTCTGTGATACGCTGATATCTCCGAGATGACGAAAAAAAATGGGGGAATACGGTGTGATTTTTTGCTCGCCGAAAAAACGTACGCTGAGTAAAAAAATTGATGTAAAAAAATTCGAGCGATCCTTCGGTGGGTACGTGCCACCACCGTACATGTACCTATATGTAGTTTATCCGGCGGGGTTAAATTCCATCGTATCGATATAAGCATACCTAAAAAATCGTCAATTTTTAACACACGATCGACTTTTTAATTGTAATTGAATTGATCATAACCCTGGTAGAAAATTAATCATAAATTGGTCAATTTATGGTCAATTTATGGTCAATTTTCTCTCAGGGAAAATAAATGTTCCTCTGCGATTACAAGATTCTTCATTCACATTTAATTTTTTTTTTATTCAATGGCTAATTAAAGAAAAAAATCGATGGAATTTAAATCTGGCCGAGGGCGAGCAGAGGAAAGCCAAGAGAAAAGCGATCCATAATAACCGTCGGATCCAGAAAGGAAGTTTTTTTTTAAAAAAGAAAAAGTGTGAGGACATTGCGTGAAACTCGGCGCGTAGATTTTTATGCCGCAGGTTGTCTCTTGATACTTCTTAGCCGACCGCGACGCAAACGACTTTTCTTTTCGTTACTTTAAAAATTCAAGCTGAAAAAAAAAACGAACAAAATGAACAACCCGATTGCAAATTTTTATTTATTTATTATTGAATTTCACTCGAATTAATGTGACGCAAAAGACTGCAAAGATATAAAATATATGAAAAGAAGATAAATAAAGTAAAAGTAAAAAAATAAATCTTAGCGACTAGGTTTCTCATTTTGTAAATATACCGAAAAAAAAAAGAAAGAATGGAGTTAATAAGAAAAAAAGTAACACGAGTACCGAACGAAAAATTATGGGTTTAATTACAACGCGGACAGGTAAAAAAAAAAAGACTAATTTACAAAAATGAAAAACAGTTGCATCATTCGAAGTCAAAAGACGTGGGGGACGCTGGAGCGTGCGAGGGGAGCGCTTGAATTTTGAGGAGCGCGCGTGCGGATTTTTGGCAGTGCGATGTGAGTGAATGGGGGCGATAAAAAAGTGAGGGAGAAAACCGTACTCGCTCGCCAGCTATAAAAAAAATGAATAAAAAAAAAATAATCAAAGCGTACGAACATTGTGTTACACATTGAATTAAATTACTGTAATTTACTCAATCATAAGGCTTCAAATAGCTTTAAACAGGCTCTCAAGCAGGATCGTGAATTCCTAAATATACATTTAAAAATGTAAAAAAATACTGAGATCTATTGTATAGCAATAAAATAATGTATTACGACAAGTGTCACTTATATTGGATTTTTTGTTTTATTTGTCTGTCACTTCCTTATTATAAACCCTGGTGGAACAAAATTTTTGTTTAAAAATGTACAAAAGTGTTAGAAGTGTTTAAAAATCATCCATTTCGCTACGTAATTTTAAACGTTTTTTAACAAAAATAAACAATTTTATTTTCAGTGAGTAAGTTATCATCGCAGTTTTGAACATTTTTACACATTTTTAAACAAAAATAAACGTTTTTAAATAAAAATGAACATTTTAAAATTTCTGTTTTGATTAAATACATTTTGTTTAAAAGTGTTTATTTCTGTTTATAACTGTTTATTTTTGTTTATTTTTATTTATAATAGTTTATTTGTGTTTAAAAATGTTCATTTTTGTTTAGAAATGTTTATTTTTGTTTAAAAATGTTTATTTCGGTTTAAAACTGTTTAAAAATGAGTGGCGAAATGAATGGTTTTTAAACACTTTTGAACATTTCTGAACATTTTTTAACAAAAATTATTTCCACCAGGGAACTGTTTTTAGTTTTTTTTAAATGTAAGAGGTGAGTAATGCCATCTTTTTATCCATCACCTCCTACCACTTCGATTTTTCGAATTTGTGTACATAGTGTTTCTTTAAATACTAAATATATAATTTGATTAATGTATAAGTACTATTAATAGTAATTTAACTTCACTTTTCATAATAGAATTATTCATTTTGCGATTAAGGCACAAAGTATAATAGGTGATTTCTGTACTAGTCATGCTTTTCAAAAATAGCGATTTGTATTTCTTTTTCAACTTTGCAGGATGCAAATAGTTGTTTTTGCTCAGAGACACGAAATTTTTACTTTGCACCAAAAAATTATAAAACACTATTTTTTTACCTATATAAAATAGCTTCAAAAATCTTTTAAACACAGTAGTTTACACTGTATAAAATACACCCCAAAGAAAAGATCCATTTCTAAATTTCATTTAACAATTTTAATCCATAAAATTCACGGGTAGTGTTAATCACTCACCCAGGTGAACAAATGTTAATCTTATTATTTATAATTAATAGACTAATATATTTTACAGCACATACACCTAAACGCAGTTAAATATTACAATTATTTTTAATTAATTTTTTAATTTAATGTTCCTTTTTAATTTAGCTACTTTGAATACAGTGCGATTGAAGCGAAATCAGCATTGAACGACTACATGGATGAACCACTCGCCGTTGAATCGACAAGTTACACCTTTATTTATGTAAAAAGAAAAAGATTCTATTTCCGTTTATTGATCGCGAAATGCTTGACGCGTCGTGTTATTATTTAAACGTCGTAAACTTAATATTACAATCGTGACAATTCAGCATCACGCGCAGCGCATTACTTTTGTAATGTCCACACCGTTTATTCCGAATTTCCTTCTTCCTTAGTATAGTTTCCATATTTTAATAAAATAAACCTGCTGCGTTGTATAAAAAATGAGAATTTTATTTTTCGTTTTTATCCTTCTTTCTTTCTACTTGCACCAAGTAAGTTCGACATTTGATAGAGATTCGTAGATTTTGTCAATTTCAGTACGAGTAAATATTTAAACGACAGGAATGCACTGCGGTGAACATCACGAAGCCGAACGCCGACGAACTAAAGGAGGACCTAAAGTGGATTATTCACCGCGAGGAAACTAATCTGAAGCATTTAGAGGACAGCTACAAAAAATTTACGTCGTACTACCTGTCCCAGGTCGGCGATCTCGAGTACGAGGGTACCCTCGTCCGTAATCAAGAAATCGTCGAAGACACTTTGATCGACATTAAATTGAAGGTGACAATATTGATTTTACCTATACGTGTATCTGCGTATTGCTTAAACAATGATTCGTTGTAACAAATTATTTATACAAAATTTTGAAGCGCACTCTATTAAAGTATAAAAATAGAAAAACTAGAAGAAAAACTGTTAGACTTTTAACATTTTTTTGTAGAAAAACTATATAAACATTTTGATTAAAAACCTACACGAATAAGACTCATGATAAAAAGTTTAAGTATAGATTTTGCCATAAAAGATTTTTTCTTTTTCTATAATTTCCTCTGCGGCTTTTTTAACGCTATTAATTTACAAATAAAATGAAACTATAATATTTTGAAGCTACACCAAGTATCCAACGTAGAAGAAAGTGCGGAATGTTACTCCGAAGCCTTGGACGACTTGAACAATATGTTCGACAAATTCAAGCGCGACTACGATCAATGCAGCAAAAGTGCCTACGCCACCTTCGACCGACTTAGGCTAGACTTCCTCGAATTTAAAAAGGCAAATGTTTTTCCATCTCTACTTATAAAAAATACTTTCGCTAACAAATCAATACAATTCACTAATAAAATAACAATATTTCCCTAACAGGCTAGTAAAAGAATCACTCGTAGACTGAAGAAGATCCTCCAGGTGTGCAGCTTCAGGGAAGCGGAGTCCGCGCTGTGCAAGCGCCAGTACGTCCCGATAAAGGACCTCAACGTACTGGCGAACCACACGTACCAGTACGAGAGGAGCAACGTGCACCGCACCGACGGCATTTTGCAGAGCCTCCGCGACTGCAACGTCGACGCCATTCGACCGGCCTCCGAGCTCGCCATGCACTTCGTCGAGACGCTCGACAAGGAGTGCGACTTCGAAAAGGGCTGCTTGTAATTTTTTTCAACGAGTCGACTTACGCTTGTCTCGTACCTTCCGCGACGAATTTTCGTTTACTTTATCGACGATGATCTGGAATAAAGATTAATGTTGAGTGTACACTGCGAGGCTGAGTAAAAAAAGTATAAAAACCTTTTATTTGCTTCGGCAGCGAAATTTTACATGTGCTTATCTTCGTAACGAGATGTTTCTCTTACAAAATTTCATTAAAGACTATTAAAAAAATATATAATATCTTATACTTAATATCCTAGTATCTTATACTTGTTTCCTAGTTTGATTGAATAGGTTTACTTTTTATACAAATGCGGCTTAGTATGTTGCTTACTGAAAAATTCATTCGTCTTACAGTTGAACCTGAACCTAAGCCTGATTTCATTATTAAAATTAATTAACTATCTTGACTGGCAAGCCACGAACTATTATAGCGGCTGACGTCATGTACTGCTTACAAACATCCTTCGATTTGGCTACAGCTATTAACATGTTGGGCTCATTCACTATTTCATTTCGTTGTGCACCGTTAAACTCTAAAATGGGTAGTATGAAATTGTTAGTACGAAATTGACTTCAAGTTTGTGTGATGGTCAGAAAAAAAGTATCAAGATTTTTACCAAGTTTTCCATTGTACCACGAACTTGACTTAACGTCCGACCAAGCTCTTTTGGCCGAGGACGATATCCAACTGCTCATGAACTCAGCTGTCATTTTGTCAATATCACCATCCGTTACCTCCCACAACATTCCTAATATACATGGGCTGAAACATAAAGATAACAAATAATTAAATCTTTAATTAATTAAATAATGTTGAATTTTACATGGAAAAAATAGACTCGCTTTTTCTCACCTGCAGCCCATTAAATACTGATTTGATATTCCATACGCTGGTAAACGACCTCCTATAGGCACAAGCTTTATACTACTGCAACCAAACAATAAAACTGTTGCTAAAACTCTCATTTTTTCAATTTCTTCTCCTCTTAAAAATTGAATACCGCTCCCATGCCCGTTATACCTGAAAATAATTTTTCATAAAAATTTCTCTTGTAAAGGTAGATTTTATCGGTGATACTTTAAATTCAACGTACATTAGTATATTGTATTTTGTAAGTGCACTTTTGAAAAACTCCAATTCCGGTTTGATACCGTACAAGCCTTGCCACTTGGGTAACCAATATTCAAGAAAAGCACGTATCCTTACTTCCATCTTGCCCAAATCCAAAGACGGATTGACAATGAACGTTCCTAATTTGTCGCTATTGCGAATGATTTTATAACCATTTTCCATTGTATCCTTGTGCTGCTTGTACAAGGCGTAAGCAATGTGCAGCGAAGGAAATCTAGTCACTGGTTGATGTTTTTGCAGCTTCATCGATTCAAATGATAAGTGATCTAAACACTAATTTCCAACGATCACATACATTTATTCTTATTAAAAAGTTTAAAAATCTAATCTAATTTTGAACATTTGTTGATTTATGCTTACCTCGTCAACAATTAAAATTAAAGGTTTCCTTTTAGCCGTTTTCAATGGTTCCATTACATTGACCTTGCCTACTATTGACAGAATAATATTCTTAGCTAATTTAGTTTGCTTTGGTAAAACGTATTTCACTGCTCTTTCAATCTCAAATGATTTAAGAAAGCAGGCTCCAGTAGCAATTTTCTGTAATAACCAACGAGTTCTTTCTGGCATGTCTTTTCTAAAAATAAATTGCTTATAAATATTTTAACAGCAATATAAAACTACTAAATAGCTAAAGATAATAATTATAATTACACTGAAGAGTCTGCTATGAGTTTATCAATCATATTGTGAATATCCGTTACTAAATCTAAGTATTCTATATAATCGGCTATTAAAAGAACTCTCCATTCCTTCAGCCAAGAGAATTCCAACTCCGAAATTGCACTCTGAAAAGTTAAAAGATAAATAATGATGAAAAAATATAATTTTCAATTTAAGAAGTTTAAAATTAATGTTTGTATTTACACTCATCTGATCATTCTGTTTTTTACGCATTTTCCAATAAAGATCATTGTTATTGTAGCGTGCTGTTAAATCCGATTTATTACTATTTAGTAGAGTTTCAACTTCCAATCTAATATCGTAAGAAGATGCTGCATTAGGTTTTGGTAATGTAATACAAATGGGAGGAATAGCATGTTTTCCTGTTGGAAGAGCAATGACATGAAGACCGTGCATCGGTTTCAACGAATACATAGAGTCTTCAGGAGGTACCCTTCGCCTTATATCATTTAAATGCTCGTGCTCTGCTGTTATTTGTACTATGCTCCAGTCTGTAAAAAGATAAATATGGTCACCAAAAATTGCATCGAATTAATTATCAATCAAAATACTGCTTAAAATTGTAATACCTGATGGAAATTCCCTGAGAGTAGACAAAATAGTCTTTGGATTTGTATTTTTGTAGGAATGATCAATGTCCAGATCTTCAGGATCCAAATTATTCATTATCTCCTCATTCAAAACGGATCTTCTTAATTTAATTTTTATGTTTCTGCACAGTATCTGTTGTCGCAAGCAAGCTGCATGAGATTCTATAAAGTGACAGCACGCCTCCAGCTCCTTGTTATGCTACAAAAGAAAAGAAAATATATTTAGTATTTCAAAATGTTAAAATACTTAAGTTAAAAAGTATACAAGGACATGTATGAGAATTTCAGAACATACAATCTATTTAAGATTTCATGAAAATCTTTCGTAATTTTACTAAAGATCTCAATGAGACTAAGGAAGTCGTTATAAGATCTCAATGTATCTTCAGCAGGGTAAAAGATTATACAACAATTTAATACACTTCTTTGTGATACCTGATGCATAGGCCTCAGATAAATCTATACAAGATCTCATTTTCATCTCAGTATTTTCAAATTTGTTAAAAATGTTATGAACATCCTCATACAATTTTTACATTAGTTAGAAGTGACGGGAATTCGGATCATGAATATTGTTGGAACTGTACAAGCTGTATTTGTTTAAATAAAAAGAAGCCAGGATTTAAACTAATCTTGTACACTCAATAGCTTTGAAGCTGAAAGGTATAATAATACTAATTATTTAATAACATGACGAAGAATAGTATTGCTTATAAATCTTGCTAATTCAGCTGCACACTTCGTTTTCAATGTGATTTTGATCAAATCATATAAAAAGTTGCCATAATAATTAAATATAAAAATCTATAATGTAATTGTAATGGTAAATTTTATTATAAGTTTTATTTTTAATTATCGAAAACTTAAGAGCGAATTAAAATATCTCTATGTCATAAAGTTTAAATCAATGTATCTTCCTTCAATTTTTCTTATTATTTAGTAGAATCGGATGTACAAAGCACAGAGATCAAAAGCAATGCTATTTTAAAAATTATCATCAGCGCTTCACCATTTCTAGTTTCAAAACTGTCTTTTAGTACAAAGTCTAGTCTTTTAGTACAGTTTCAAAACTGCATTTTAAACTGTCGAACACGAACATCTTAAACTTGTCACTCGTACAAATACATCCTTTCACCGGTTTCACCAAAATCCACAAACCACATCTCGGATACACTCCACCGCGAGCCCAAAACTCCCTTAGAAAACAAAAGTAAACCAACGAAGCAACGGAAAGACCAAAAATAAAGCAACAAAGCAGCGGAAAGACCAAAAACAAACTCACAGCCAGGCAGAGAACAGCCAGCATCTTATGACTCGACGAGTTCTCCACCACAGCCAGATTCTCCGTGTGCTCCTCGAAGAAGCTCCTCATCTGCGCCTCGAGCCGCTTGGCGGTGACGGCCGCCGCGGGCCTCTTCTTCGGCCGCCTGGTGATCAGCTGATCGAGGGCGGCCCGCCGCCGCTGGCCGGTGCACCTCTGCTGCTGCTGCTCGGGCTCGGCCTCGCCGGAGAAGCTCGCGGGCCGCTTGTTCTCCTCGCCGTAGAGCTTGACGGCGCAGCGCCGGGTCAGCTCGAGCGCCGAGGCCGGCAGGTTCTGCGTGCAGGGCAGCTCGCGCAGCACGCCGATACCCTCCCCCGGCGACGACATCCTGTCGGCTGCACACTTTTTTTCACTTTTTTTTTCACTTCGATCCTCACTCCTGCGAAAGTAATAATAGTAATAGTAATAGTGGTTTTTTATTGGATGAAATACAATACGGCCACATGACGAAGTGTATACATACACCTGGGGGAGGATGTGGCCGCGTGGAGTGTCAGGTGGACATTACGGCGGTGAGCGTGGACCGAGGCGTGGAGGAATCGTCGATGGCGAGGGTGAGTTTTTTTTCTTTTGGTCTACACTTCGCTTATACACTTGTTGATAAACACCGGACCGTTGGATGGACGTTTAAACCGCCGGTTGCGATCAGCGACTACGAGAGTCGCTGCTGTCGTACGTTTGGCGCGAAAAGAGCGAGGGAAGCAGGAAGGGGAAAGTGGAAGGGGAGGTTATTTCGGAGCGGAGCGGCCTGGAGAGTGGCGCCATCGAGTCTACGGCTGTAAAAAAGCGCCAATGTTTGAATTGTTTTTTTACTTATATGTACTATTGTTAAGTATATCAATGTACATCTCTCGTTTAGAGCTATTAAAATTTACAGGCCAAAAAAATATAAGGAACAAATGCAAGAAAATACAACGTGTTTATATCTAAGTATCATACATAGATATAGAAATAATGCAAAAAAATCTATATAAATTTTTTTTTATAATTTACAAACTTGCATCTATCAGCAATTGCACAAAAGAGCAAATACATTATTTAATCTCAGAGTAGTAACTTACTTAAAAGAAATTAATTTACTCCCGACCCCGCTATAAAAGCTACTTTCTCTCCCTAAAAACAGGGAATAAAATGCGTTATTATTCCCTAGGGAATAAAGAAATATAAAGATATAAAGATTTCTTTATTCTCTGTGTAACTGGTTTTTGGAATTTTTATGTTATATTGATGAAAAAAATTGACTAATGCATGGGGGTCGGGAGTAAAGTACCGTATGTCACACAGGAGGAAAAGTACATTATTCC
>UXGC01001531.1:0-21197 GCA_900480045.1 Eurytoma adleriae | reverse complement strand
ACATCTGCCTTTTTCATGTACAGAATATTTATGGCTTATTTTTGTAATAATTTGAAATAATAAATTACATATTTAAATTTTGAAACAATGGTCATTCTAGCTTGCAGAGTTGAACTACAGTAAAATAAGTAGAAAAACCAAGATTTCATGCGGCATTCAGTGGTTACAGATGCAAACTTCTTTTTGGATTATTAAATTCAATTTTTCTATCTTCAATATCTTCCTTTTTCGTGAAAAGGATATTTATGGCTTATTTTTGTAATAATTTAAAGTAATAATTTACATATTTAAATTTTGAAAAAGCTAAAGCAGCGCTTTGAAGTTAGTAAAACTTTAATCCCTTCAGGTCGTTGTTATATTCAAGAATACATAGTACAATTGTTTAACACAGAATATTAATTTTCACATAGTATAAATAATGCAAAAAAAAACGAAAAAAACTTCACATAGTTGTGTAAGAAACATCAGAAATTTTCAACGTGTAATAAAGTTAGCAGAACAAATTAAACTAAAATGTCGCTACTTATTTTAAGGAATTGCAAGATAAGAGTTAAAAACTGTATAAAGCAGAATCCATGTAGAATAACAATATTAGATGTTACATAAATGAATTTTAAATTCAGAAAAAGAAAAAAAGAATGACATATTGTATTAAAGTTGGTGCATTTACAAGTATATTCAATTTAAATTCATGAAAAAAGAGGCTACTGGCTGATCGAACCGGTAGGATCTGTGCTTTCACATTGATTATCCTTTCACTTCATACATTATTTAACGCTTCAGTTCTCTTTTTAAGTTATTGAAATATGCATTAGATATGATAGAATTTTTTTCATTTAAATATTGAAATCGATGTAATAGAAATGAATAACGAGCCAAAAAGTAAGTTAGCGGTGTTACTGTAAATAACAGATTGAATGTAATATCGAACCGAGAAAAATAAGGAACACGTAGAAAAAATCATCACGCAATAAAAACAATTAATGCTACCCTTTAATTTAATTTTTACGTGTCTATTGTTTTAAGATTGCACTCCTTAGTCTTCCATCTATCTCATTATTTCCAGGTGCTCTATATTTAATGCATCACCCTTTTAAGCAAAATTAATGTAATCATTCTCGGATTGTTGAATTAATTGAAAAATCGAATTGGCCATACACCGGCGTGATTTTTAATTAAACAACGAAGCCAATTAAATGACGAATCGCGTCACTTTGTCGGTCAAATTAACCCAACGAATTACGAAATCGTAACTTCAATGCCGTAAATACACCTCAATACCGTAAATCCGCCGGAACCAGCTCTCCAATTGCGGCCACAAAAGAAAGGAACGATCGAGCTTAAATTACGCCTTTTAATATTCCTTAATGCACCGTCGACCGCAATTTACTCGTCGATCGAACTTCGCCAGGGCGCGCGAGCGTTTCCGCCAGAAGCCGCGACTTCGCTCGGCGGGTCCGAAATTGCCGGCGCCCCCCGCAGCTGCGAGGTAAGTCCTCGAAACTGCGATATCGCCGCGTCGCTGCGACATCTGCGGGAGGATAAAAGGGAGCGGCGGGGTCACGCGCCGGCACAAATCATGACGCCGGTGCATTAGGCGGCCCGGCGCGCGAAAATTTCCCCGGCCGCAGACGTCCATTAGGTGAGGGAAAGTGCGAGGCGTGCTCGTCTTTTCGCGGTGAAATATGTATAGACAGCCGGGGGGGAGGCGGCGCGGCTCCTTCCGCTCGCCGTGAGCAACGGTTATGGGGCAAACTTGTCGAGTGGCTTTTTACACCGACGCCCATTTGTTACCTAATAATGCGTGGGAGGGCAGGGGGGTCAAAGTTTCGCGAATAGTAGGGCGCGCGTCCGGTGAGAGAAGGCGGCTCTCGGATCTCGTGATTTTCCGTGTATTCCCCGGCCGGCTTTCGACCTTCGGTATATCGTTACGTACGGGCTGCTCGCTTGTACCGAGGAGGGAACTTGGTAAATTATGTTGCGCGTATTTATTTATTAAACTATCTTCATTTTACCCTTATCACACGAAATTTATTAGACTTTCCTTTTTTCAAGTTTCAATCAATAGAGTACTTAACTATTACAAACAAATTTCTTTCTTATATTTACATGAATATATTAGAATAAAGTAATTTTTTCAGGGATTGTGGAAAATTAAGATTCCCGGACGAAGGGTGTCTTTGATAATCCCACGATAATTTTTTCCTCGACGGACATCGCTGAAACGCTAAAGAAAAAAATCGGTGCGAATTTAATTAAAACTCGTCACCTAAAAGATCGCAATCTCAATAACTTAAAAAGAACCTCTCGCAATGAGCAACCAGCTGACGCGACAGCTTTCAAGTGGAAATCTGTCGAAACGAATTTTAATAACCGCCGGGAAATTAATTTAACCGGGATCCCGTGATAAACGAGGCCCGACCTTATGAATTGTCGCCGGCGCGCCGATCGGATAAAGCGGCACGTCGGAGAGAGAGAGAGAAAAAAAAGTGGACGCAAAGATCGCGGAGAAGCGACGACTGACGGCGGGAGGCGCGGCAGTCCCCACTGTATATACATATATATCGATTCGCCGGCGAGTAATTGCCCGGCGGCGCGGGCGCGACCACGGCGAAATTGAAAAATTATCGCTTATCTCGCGAGCGGATCCCGCGAGGCTCGGCGGATTCGGCCGGGCGGCAATCCAATTGAGCTCTCCCGGAGACGGCCTCGGGGAAATTCCCGCTCATCTTGCCGGATGACGAGGCGCTCGCGGGATATCCGACAATTTAATTCTATCCGCTCGCCGCGATTCGATTAGTCGCCGCGCGGGCTTTTCTTAGCTTTCGCAGTCGACGGGGTGGCGCGGCTGTAGCCTGGATTGCGGTTCTCTGCGTGGCAGATAAGCACCTCCTTACTTGTGCAGATTGGGTTTGTATTTTCTTGTCACTATTTTGTTATGCGTGGCCTCGCAAAAAAGTTAAAATCAAAGTTTCAATAAAACAAGTGTACTGGAAAAATTTGCCCGTAAAATTTTCAGCGAAGCTGACCGTAGAAATATTTAATGCGGAAAATCACTGGATTTTATTTTATAAATTTTGTGCAGTCGGCTACAGTTGAAAGTTGGATGTAAAGCTTCGTAAGCTGCGTAATCTCCGTAAATTTTTACAAAGCTTTTAATAAAAAATAATTCCACTGTGGCCAATTGTCCAAGCTTCAGATTAAAATTACATTAATTTTCATATGAACATTCCTATAATAGCGTTTTTTCACGTAATTTTTACGAAAATTTGTTATCCCTTTATTTCATAGATTATTATATGTATTATATACAAAATAAAACTGCAGCTAAATTATCACGTCATTTAATGCTGAGTTTCAATTAAGAAGAAAATTTTTCACACACATTAAAATGCAGATAGATATAGCAGAACAAGCACAAGTGGCCACTTAACCCGTTGAGGGTTGAATAGGCTCTTCGTTCGCTCGAGTCACCCGTTCATTGATTCAGCACGTACCGTTAAAAAAAGTGTCATGCCTGTGGGAACAAGAGGAAGTTTAACGCGAAACTGAGAAGTAAAAGCGCAACTTTAAACGAATTGACCAGAGCGTACGGCAAAATCCCTTCGGGGTACGCCGGCAAATCAAATCCTGCACCGACCCCTTTTTTTCAATATTGACAGCAGAACGCGCCGCAGCCCTGGCATCGGGCTACGCGCACCGGTGAACCCGCTGACTTTTGTTTACGATCATTTCTCGTTCAAAATTTTACGTGCAATTAGATTTTTTAGCTACTATAAAAAAATTAAAAATTAAAAAATTTATTTGTACACCATCGGTACATTAGAAACAATCCTCTGGATGATATACATTGTGCGCCATCCCTCAGATATTCAATTTCACGCAATATTCCAAATCACATTAACCTAATGAAACTCCCCCCTCACTGGGAAAATGCGACGAAATCCACTATAACACCACCGGTACGAGCTTACTCTGGCGAAGAAATTAATTATTCCCTTTGCGGCGGAACTGCCGGCACAATAAAAACTCTCTTTCCTCTGCGTCTCGATTGTATTAGTTTTCTCTCTCTTTTTCTTTCTCTCTCCTGACTTTTTCTATTCCTCACTCTCTTCATCGTACTGTAACCGTCAGCTCGTATATTGACCCGAATGACAGATATTCCTTTAACACCCGAGGCGAAAATTTGGCTCGCATTAACAGCCTGTGTCCGCCCGCATCAACGTAAAACAATATAACGCGACACCAATTATTCGGCTAAGCACAGGGCGTCATTGCGTGCTGTACACCGCAAAGAGGCGATCTGCAATCACGTTAATAGCGCGGATCGTTGCTTTTTGAGAAATTTTTAGAGCGAATTAAATTCCGTCGATCGCCATCGGAGCACAATAGAAGCACTAACTACAGCGTTTCACCATGTAATTCGTAAAATAATCTGATACTCGAATTTGCGATGCTTCAGTCATTTGCTTTGATAATACTTTACAACACTGCGAGTAATTTACCTCAAATTTAATTTGATACTATCCTGTTTTAATGTTTAACAATTTATATCCAATATAATCATTTGAATGCTAAAATCACGTGATTAGTCTTCTATGTACAATGAAATTAACCAGGACAAATTATCCTCTCTTAAATTTCATTAAAAAAGAAAGTCCTTTCAATGAAACCAACCAGATATTTCGGTCGGTCGAAACTTCATTTACACGTTGCAGATTAGTTTCCCGCTACAGAATACGTAACCCCGTTGAGCTAGCGGCCAACGACGTTTCGACGATATTTTTTTCCCCCCCGAGCCCGACATTTCACCGCGTAACACGTCGAGGCCGATCTTCGCTCGGGATCGGACCTCACCGTCCTCCTCTTCCCGCCGGCCTTTTTCTAACCAACCAACCCGCTTCGCGTGTTTTTTCCCACCCCGTCCACCGACTGCTACCTTTATTTTTCATCACGAAGGATTTTTTTCACGGACGCGGTATAGACACCGGACAAGCGCGAGATTACATCCAACATTAATCTCGGCAGTGCTCTGAAAGGGAAAAACTTTCCATACTTTCGCGGGGCTTGAAATTGAAAATTTTAGTTGAATATTTCGTCGCTACTTGTTAGGGTTATTCTTTCGGTTGCAAATGGAACCTTTTTTCGTCGTGGTAATCTTTTCAGTGAAAACATTACTCTACTGCGGTCTGATACTTTCGCTCAATGACAGATATTTCTCATCCTTATGAACGGATAATTCGAAGCAAGGCATTTTGTGCAAAAAATCTTGCTTTAAATATTATCCAGATCACTTACAAGTGAATATTTATCGAGCTTCTAATAACGTATTGGTCAACGAACATACATCGATCGTTTGATGCCGGGAATATTTTATATTTTACCCCACTATTTACAACGTTTGAGCAACAGATTAATGAAGTTGGGATGAAAGTCGAATGAAAAAGTTTCACAAGCCAGACATCAAACATTCATCTCGACCCCTAATTTATGCTGGGTCACGCTTCTGGATTTCGCCGCTTTACATAACGCGACAGAAAAATTTGCAGAGCACTTTTGTTTACGTACGAGTGCCACTTGTCAAAAAAGTGTCAAAATTGGTTATGCACAACGCTCAAGCATTCAACTCTAAATTTATCCACGATATTTCACACCCATAAGATGTAATTAATTACGAAGAGAAAAGACTAACAGTAAGTGCAAAAGTTCTACACAGAATGAAAATCGAGCTAGTATAGTCTCGCTACTGATGAAATGACGTTAATCAAGAGGACATTGTTTTTGCGACATGCGCAAACCCAGATAATAATTACCCTCATCACAATTAATGAAACTTGACACAGTGAATTCGCTAAATTTCAGCTCGAACACCATAGCATACTGAAATTTAATTTTAGTTATATATCAGTTACCTATCGTGCGCATGCAACCCTCTGATTTTATTTAATCTCTTAGAAATTAATTTTAACTGAAATAAACTGCCCTCATCGTGCATTTATTTAACATACGGAACGGTATTTAAATTAATAAATGTCTTAGTTAAATACTGTGCTACATTATTAATAATCTCAACTTTAATAAAAATTAGTCCGAGATAATGTTTACATACCCTCACTTACTTTCGCCATAAATAATTCAGACATAAACTAATGGCCCGTTTAATTTACTTAAAGTAATAAACAAACAAATAAATCTTGCAGGTGGATGAAACAGGACCCATCGATACTCAAGTCGAGACTGGAGCGCGCGGCCTGATATAGAATCTCCGTAAGCGCGTGACGTTTTTATCGTGCGTCGCCGGGGCGCCGAAAGCTCCCGTGGGAGCTTTACGAGCGGAGCCCGTGCAGGCGTGGCCGAACTGAAGAAGCGATCATCGCTGAGAGGCGGCCCGGCGAAACGGGCGATCGGACGGCCCACTGGAACTCGCTCGCTTTTCCCGCGTCCTCCTGCGGATGATTTTACGACGGTGGGAGCTGACCCGATCAAGCTCAGCGCTGGATAACGAAATATCCTGTAAATAAGGCGACATAAGCAAAGGGTAAAACTTTTGCTTTAAATTCCTTTTTCGTTCGCCGTTGTGACAGAAAATGCACTGTCGGTGCTATCGCCGCTCATACGTATAGAGAAGACGAGCGATGGCCGCTGTTTTACTGCGCGATTAGAATTGATAATTAATCGGCGAATACGTCGGGCTAACTGTCCCATGTATATTCATACTCTAAATCTCGATGCGTTTGATGATACAAAGCTATACGAAAACAGTAATAAATTGCTGATGCTTCAATTCTGACATTCGCGTGCAGTCGCGCGAATTATGTCACGTCCCTTTCAATGGCAGTTACGCAGTGGCACGAATTCCATGTTTTAGTTTTAGAGCAATTTGATGACATTATTATTTCATTAATCGACGAATAAATCGTTCAATAATAGCTGCACCCTGGGGGAAGTCGTTTCTTTCTTTAATAATTGAAACATCATTTTGCACCCTAGTGTGTTCGTTATAACTATAAATACAATAATTACACAGGAGATAAAGCCTATGTTGTTACCCGATTCAATATTACACTTTAATTGTTCCAAACTCTTCAAATTTTTAATACTGGACTGCAATGCATAGTATGTTACGCCTAACAGGCTACAGTATGTAGCTCTTTAAGAATCTTTGTTTCATGCTTTATTTCACAAATTAGCGATATCTCAATGCTTATTTTCCGCTAAAAAATCTTAAAAATGCCTAATGAATTTCTAAAATGTTGTGGAAAATTGAAAGTTTTAATGTTATCCTCTCTTAAATTTCTTTTTAATAATGAGAGCTAAAATTTATTAAAATACGATAAAATATGAGAGAAAAAACGCGCCAATTTATGCATCGATAATTTTATTTGCAATTTGTTATAAATACAACCGAACATACATTTAATCATATTTAACCATTTAAATTTAACTGAAATAAAACTGAACTATGGATTAAGCAAAAGGCGAAATCGATTATATTTGAATAACTTTCGAAGCCGCCAACAAACGCGTGGCGCAGCGGCACCCCCGCCTCCCAACGTGCGATCGATTTTCAATCTCCGAGACGCCGGCGAGCGAAACGGGCAGTTATCGCGAGCCGGGCCGCGTGGCGCCAGAAAATTAACGAGGCGGCATGCATTATTAATGCATCTTCGTCGCGAGAAAGGGGGAGCCGAGAGGGAGGGGGGGAGGAGGCCGAGGGTCTCAAAGTTAGGCGAGATCTTCATTATGCGGGGATAAATTCGCTCCGCCGGTGGAGAATAGGAGTGAGAGAGATGCAGCGCCGCGGGGGGAGGGGGCGGCTAATGAATCTTAACCCGATCAAGCCGACCCGGCTTTACCAGCTAAGTTGGCGTCCCTAATAATCGGTGCTGCCCGCGAGCGCACGTATCCCCCGCAACGCGGCACGCGATCGAGATTGCGCCGAGTTGGCGTATATCGAGCGCCCGGTATGGGCGAGCCCCGAACGCCCGCGCGGACTCGCGAGCTTTCGCCCGGAATTCGAGCAGCTTTATTGCGTTTATGAAGTTATAGGCTGTTTTAATTTTCCAACTTGCACCCACGACAAGGAAGTGGTGTGAAAAATTTGCCGCAGGAAAGACCCCCCGTAAATCGCCGCTGTTGCTTATAAAGTGCGATAGCGTCTCCCGATGTAGAAGGGAAATGCTTCTTCAAAATTTATCGCGTCATCAAGCCAATAATCTCTGTTATCGTTAGAGCGCGTAAAGTCACTGATCGATCTAAAATACTAAACATCGTTTCTTCGACTCCAGCTTAGTTATGCAAAGAAACAGTGAACGTGAAACACAAATTTTCGTGAAAAGCATTTGACGCCATGCGCGAGGGGCAAAGAAAATGAGCCAAAACACAGTGACGCGTGTACGCGCAGCGTGCGACAAGACCCAGCCGCTGGGTTGCGCAATGTTAGCACGAGGTTAAAGCGCAGCAAAAGCTCCGCGTATGCATTTAGAGTCAACTAAGCGAGCGCGCGCACGGGTGTACAGGCGCGGCCGGACAGTAACAAGCGCGGCGCGCGGCTCGGTCCACCGAGGGGTGGCAAAGGAGCCGCGGACTTATGATAAATCGTCGCGACAACACGGAGCTGCGCTGTTGCCGCACCCAGCTGACGGCGCAGCGGCTACCGCCGAGTAATAAATACCTCGGTCCTGGATACCGTGTTCGCCCGCGCTCGCACGCGCCTCTACGTCCGCTCCCGGCGTGGCCCTGTTCGCGATTCATCAGAACTCATCTGCGAAATCTGCGAAAGTTTGTTTAGCAGTTTATGCGAGGGCCTTAAAAACCAAGGGGTATAAATGCCGAATTTGAAAATTTTAAATTAACACCACCATGCATTCATTCCTCATTAGCCCAATGCCCGCCAGAGACGTTGCGCTTGCAAGCGCCCGTTAACGACTAATTTCCGCCCCACCCAATTAAAAATTTACGCGTACACCGTTTTTACTGATCTCTTCTGCTCGTCGCGCCGCTATTCCCTCATGTTTACCGCATGCGTCCGAGGAATACCAGGATAATGCGCTTCTCGTGCTAATATACAAAACGCGGATCGATCGACGCGAGAGAAACGGCCATTGTTTCGCCGGGATACCGGGCCGCGTGTCGGCGAATCTTCGCCTACGGAACGTGACATTTTCATTAGGAGGGAACCGAGTGCGGAGATTCCTCAAAGCCTTATTAACTTGGACAGGAAGGGAAATAAAATTAATTGATATTGGAATCTGCGGTTCGTTTGGTATGGATTCCACGCTTGGGAAATTAATTTTCGTAGCATAAATCATTAAATCATTAAAATTTGCACTGATTTTATCGTTATCAAACTTGTTTGTCTTAAATTAAGATCGATTTTTTAACATTGTACACGCAGTTTCCGTACTCTTATCAAAGTAGAGAATAAAGCCTACGAGATAATAATCTCGATGAAAGGGCTATTACGCTGTTTCATGAAATGCTACGCTGAATAATGGAATTGAAACTCATATTCTTCTTCAAAAGAATAAAAGCTTTCGCAGTTATTACGAAAAATTCAGCAGGCGAGGAGAATCTATAATGCAATACATTTTCAAGACTAACAAGACAGCAGTATGCGTGGAATTTGCTCGAGCTCGCAAAGGCATCGCGTAAATATATAAATAATCCGCAGCGCATCAAATTCCTCAAAGGATCGACGCAAACAAGTCCCTGTTCCGAAACGAAATACCAGACTGAAAAATATCTCTGAAATGTCAAAGCAGCAAGAAAAATCTTCCCGAACGAAAGGCTAACTAAAGTGTTTGTTGCAACAGTGCTAAAGCTCGTTCTCGAAACTCTCGAGGCTAAAAGAGTGTAAGCGAAACGCGGCATCGCATCCATCCGCCGAAATGCGCCGCGCGTCCGCCCGCAGCCGTACTCGTACTACTGCGCACCCAACCGTCGCGGGGGGAGTCGCGTGCGCCGCGGCGGCCGATCAAACTGGCGGCGCCGATTTGCATAACATCGGCTGCGCGTATTTTCCGCGTGTGCACGTCGGGGGTGTGGGGGTGCACGCGAGGCCCACCCCCCGTTGCGCCGCGATGCCTAGCGTTTCACGCACCGCTGGAAACTACGCTTGGATTAAGACTTTCAGGCCACTCGGTTCGAACGTTTGCTTGATTATTATTACCTCCTTCTGTATTTTTGTTATTAGGTGTAGCAGATTCCTCCTTTTTAAAAGAATGCGGGTTATTCTGTTTTCTCGCTTATTCTGTCGCGAGTTGATGTATATAATAGGATACATGCCGGTCGATTGTTTGCTTTGAGCGAGATGGATGAAACTTCATTTAAATTGGAATTAAAAAGCAATAAAGGATCGATGGAATGATTACTAAAGCTCAGCTGCATGAAAGACTTTTGTCCAGATCATTAAATTCATTCATTCCACATTTCAAAGTGTGGAACAGAAGCATAAAAGATTTACGCGAAATTGAGCGGGCTGCATTAAAATTGTAACGACTGCTGCATAAAAGAGGTGAGGATTTATGAAAAAAAAAAAATAAATGGGCAAGAGTTAAAGCATTCAAAAAAAGAATGAAAGCGAGAAAATGGAAGCATTTTTTTCACGAATGCCTGATAATCGCACGTAAAAAAAAAGAGTGAAGGTTTTAAGAGACCTCGAGACTTTCTTTTACTCAAATAGTTTAGTATGGATCATCAATAATTCGTATTTACGTTGCATAATAAAATATAAAATTTAAAGTATAAAATAAAACGAAAAAAAATGAAAATAAAGTACAATTTTGCCTTTAAAACTTTTTATGTTTCAATTATACCTTAGTCGCGCTAAAGCTAATTATTATTATTTTTGTTTTGCAAAGATAATATTCGCAATAAAACGGATGGGCGCAACATAAGTGGGCTAATGAATCAATTGGATCCAGCGTGAATCCGCTGCGCATAATTAATGACCGCGTGACGCAAATTTTAATTAGATTTCCCGGTATGTTTTAAAGAAAAAGACCCTCGCAGAGAAGGGAGGTTAATAAGAGATAGTTAAAAGGTGCTTTTAAGCTAAAAATTGTGAAACTGTCCTCCTGCGACTTTACAATCGATATTTTAAAAAGGATTACTTGCACAGGATTTTACATGAAGGCGACGTGCTTTCTCTGATTATACCAGTCATTCCTTACTTCTATACGAATAAAAGTTCCTCTCATCCGTTATAATAATGTCCTCGTCAACTTTACCTCATTTTTCAATCGAGCTTTCGTTTGTAAGAAAAGAAACTCGTGAGTTTTAAAAAACGTACAAAAAATAAAAGGCGTTTTATCGTATACAACTCGTTTCGCTAAAAAAATAATGGATACAAATTGGCAGTTTTGAAAGCGTTTCACAAAATCGACGTCTGTTTCATTTTTCACCGCGATCTAACTCGCGAGCACCACCGCGAGGCATTCAACCGGAATACGGTGTCTAGCGTTCATTTTTTTCTCTTCGTCAAGATAAATGGATGTTTGACGTCCCGCACGGGGCGAATCGCTTTTTCGGATTCTACAGCTGCCCGGGCCTACAGTGACTAGCGTTATAGCGTCGTCGCGGTGGAATAAACTCCGCGCGGCGCTCGTCGCATTTTAATAAGCGATTATCGTCGGCCCGCGAGATTTACGATCGAAGAGGGCGGGGCGATCGCCTCCCAACGGGCGACTAATTCATCAGCAGCGATTTTAATTTTTCCGACTGATAGCAATCGGGATATTTATTCGCGATATCTCGCCGCGGAGACGTCGCAATCAATAATGCGAATTGTCAACCCTCGTAAAAGCTCCTCACGCGCTAATAGCCGTGGACCTGCACTTTTAATTTAAATCGAAATTTACTGCGGCACGCTCATTAATGGCTATTATCAATCGTTAGTTCAACGTGACATTACACGTTGATTCATTAATTTCTACATCTTTTCTGTTGCTGTTCACACTCTCAAGTGGAAGGTGTCTCTACTTTTCAAATCCGCATTTCATTTCTTTCCTTAATCAAATCGACACAACAGAATTTTTCTCGCCACCTAAGCGTATAAAAAAACCTTAACACAAAAAACAGTAAATAGAGCAAATGATAATGCGTTATCTTCGGTGTCTCGAAGAAAGAGAAGGGGGGCTCCATGATCCCGCGGTCGAGCTGCCGCGGTAGCCCAAGGGTAGAAAATCGATATGTACACATTTTCACGTCTCATCATCGTTCCCGCCCACGGACGCCTGTCGCCGGGCCGGCCCTCTAATCCAGGGATAACGCCGGGCCATCGCACGTGTATCGAGTTAGGCCCCCGGCGATATGAGCGCGCGCGCGTTACCGAGTGCGTATAAACGGCAAGACGAGCGCAGGCATCGATCGCAGGAGCCTTGAGTACAACGACGGTACACTCGCCCGCCCAGCCAGCGCGTATCAACGTCCCTGTTGCGACCCCGGTTTACTTTTATAAAGTTCAAACGTTGAATAATGCTTTAAAAGGGGTTTTGTTAAATGTGCCGACAAGTTGTTTTGTCAACCCTTTAATCACCACATTCACATCCTGGTGTCGGCAATGTATCAAAGTTTTTTCCAATTTTATGAAGTCTTTATCTTTTGTGGGGTTTATTCTTGATTCGAATTTTCCTTTTTTGCTTGATTCGGGTGTTCCCGACAATTTGCTTGACGTATAGTCGATATTCTCTAATTTTAAACTGAGAGATTGGCAGTTAATTCTGAGAAATAGAATATACCAAACTTTGCATAATTTTACATTGAAATAACCAAGAAGACTACGAATTTAACAGTACAATTTTTTGCATCGAGTGCTCGAATGATTTTTTACTTAAATTTTAAATCCCTCGCAATGATAAATCGAAACGAGAAATGATGATTGATTCTTTTTTAAATATTTTTAACAGCAACATAGAGTATTCATTAATTAAATTTAATATCACTGAAGTAAAAATAAAAAAAGTCACTAGTACAATGCAGCATTGAACGAATAAGAAAACTTGAAGAAACTCCCTTCTCCCGTAATACTTAATCTGGACGCTCGCGCAAAAGGGCGCACTATGTCACCTTGACTCCTCGCCGATGAAGTTTCGAGGATCCGCCCTTCGCAATTATCAGCGGCCGCGGAGCGAAAGTTGCGACCATTTCTCGGCGTTCGGTCGTTGACCGCGCGAAAAGGGCCAAGTTCTTCCCCGGCGCAAGTGGCGCCGTCATCCGACGAATAATTAATTAGCCCCGGGGCGCCGCGAGCGCGCGCTTCCTCTCTCGTTTTTCTTCCTTAAACCCCTCCGGGGGGGGGGAGGGGGCGCCTTCGAGGCTTCGACGTATCAGCGCCGATGGATTATCATTTATCACGGGCGCCGAAGAAAATCACCGCCTAATTATATCCTCCTCGGCGGCGCGCCGAGATTCGTTTCCCATTTGGCGGCTCGAGGTAAAATGACGCGCCGGCGAGCGGCTAATGGCCATCGAATGTGCTTTTCCAGGCCGATCCGTCGAACGCTCAGAAAAATTCAATGTGATTTTAATCGACGCTTATGAATCGAGAGCAATTCATGATTCTGATGCGTGTATAATGGCCGGTGAATTGTTGGTAGCTGTTTTCACCGATTGTTGAGGAGCGTTTGGTGGGATCAAATATTGAGTATCTATCATTTAGTGAAACTTTATTTTCGTTGTGAAGTGTGAATTTTAATTTTATTTTGCATAAAACTAGCTTTGGTATTTCTGGATAATACAGCTCTTAAACAAAAATCGGAATTAAAAATTTGTTCTCCTCTAATGAAAGAAATATTATTTGCATTAGGATCTTTTGAAGTTTAATCTTGGTTGATCCAGAAACTGCTGTTGCATAAAGAGGCAGATATAAAAACGAAATTTTCCTTTCAAATGCATACTTGTAAAAAGCTGCTTTCAAGTAGTTACTTAGTAAAGTAACAAGACAAAGATAATATAAAGGAGCTATAATTTTATGCAAAAAGAATGAAAAAACTTTCTTGTAGAATGTCAGAAATATCAACGTTATAAATAAGTTCACCGAATTCGTACACGCCTTCTTCAGATCTTTAAAACGTCACGAGATTTTTTTATCCGGCCTTTGAGCTTTTCCCAAAGGAGAGGAATTCTTCTCAATTAAGTATAAACACAAAAGACGAGATAATAGAAAATTCATTCCAAAGCATACAGTTTAACCTGCGAATTAAAAGAAATTGAATTCAGCTACCAGCCGTGAAAGGCACATCATCCCCTATATTTTTCAAAACGCGCGCGGGGGGTTCGTTATCGATCGAGCGCAAGTGAAAACTCAGGAGCGACCGCGGGAAAATAGAAAGCCCCCGGACAAAGGCCGCGGCTCATCACCGGATGAAAGGTGGGATAGACCACGGGAATTCAGCGAGCGGTATCTGCGAGCCGCCCCATGGCGCGGCAACGAGGGCGGTACGTATCCCTCACGATATAGAGTTGCCGCTAACTTTGACTACTACGGCGGCCCCCCGCTACCCTTTGTTCTCCAGTCGCTTTCTCTCTCTTCCCCTTCGCTTCCCGCTCTTGGAGCGGTCCTAAATTGTAACGGCGCCTTTTTGCCGCTCGCCAGCGTGTTTACGCCGTACCTCGATCATATTGTCCTTTTTTTCGAAATTTGGCGCGCGCGGGTACGCACCACCTGCGATGTTTGAATTGGGACGTAAAAGCGGAAAGTTCAAATAGCCAATTATTGCGGTGTTCTTGAAATTTTATTGTTTTAAACACTGTCTATTGTTTTAATGACTGTCTTATTCATAATTAATAAAATTATATTACAGAAAGAATACTTAAGTTTTAAGTGAATAAAGTTTACATACCACATATTTCTACTTGTCGAAAAAAATCCAGTAAAAAAGGCAGACATTGTTAAAAATTTAGGTAGTAATCTCTATCACTCATTTTGATGCTAATATTGTGGGAAGAGAACGATAAATAATGAGTCATGATTAATTAATTAAAAGACGTTTCGACAGCTGTATTGCTGTCTTCCTCATATATTGCATATATGTAGTTTTAGGTCTTATCTTCGCGGAAAAACATAGAA
Organism: Eurytoma adleriae; assembly: GCA_900480045.1. Classification (NCBI taxonomy): domain Eukaryota; kingdom Metazoa; phylum Arthropoda; class Insecta; order Hymenoptera; family Eurytomidae; genus Eurytoma; species Eurytoma adleriae. The sequence goes on along the minus strand of UXGC01001531.1, from coordinate 6,127 downwards.
ATTACATACTTTTATATATTTCATTTACGAAGAAAAGATACACCAAAATGGTTAAGTAAATTTTGTGTATAAATAAGTATAGCTCAAATTAAACGCAGAAAATGTATTTAAGAGTCGTAGAATAGCCTAACTAAATCAGAGCCACGCAAAAGCTACAAGCATTGAATCGCTTACCATTCAAAACTTGTCGAGCAACTTTACTCGAATACCTTTATATATAAAACACAATAAAAAATATTTATATATAAAACACAATCGAATTGTTTCTCAATAAAACACAATCGCCGAAATGCAATTATATCGGATGCTGAGGAAAAATAGCCCGCGGCTATTATAAAAAATTGCAGCAGCGAGAGGTCGCGAACCCCGCGAAAAACCCATGCAGGCGACTCTCGATTCCAGCGCGGATTAGGCCCAGTGTCCCCGATCCTTTTGCCGGGGATGTTTGCGCTCCCTCCCATCTTCTCCTCCTCATTCCTCTCCGCCGGCGGTTTTTCCTTCCCCCGCTCGCTACTTACCACACTAGGCGGCTTTTTTTTCGCGCGCGCGCGATTATCGACGCGCGAAAGGGCGAAAGTGGGCGAGCGCGCGCCGCCGCCGGTTCGCTCACCCCTAATGGAGTCGTCGCACGGACAAAGGGTCCTTTCCCCCTCCCCTTAATGGCTCGTATATGTGGGCTTTGTAACGAATGCTTCTGCGAAAAATAAACGCGGACTTCTTTTTTTCTCTCGTGCTCCTCCCAAGAGGAGTACGGTTACGGGCTTGTTTTTCAGCCACCTCTTCCTTATTCCATTACGCTTTCAAGTTTTGCATTACGTTTTAGCGAGTAAAGTACGCTTCTTTTGTGAGCGAAGAAAGGCCTTTTTTTGTGTCTGAGTGGAGTGTACTTGCGTTGAGTTCGCTTCATTTTTCTTAATCGAGAGTGATGGGCTTTCATTAAAATTCTGATAAAATATTCTACATCGCGTTAAGGCGTCCCTTCCAATCTTTGTAAATCGTAATTCTCAGAAAGAGTTGTTATTATAATTATTACTTATAATTAATATAGTGCAACATTATTTATTCAATGGCTTATAATTCGTAAACAAATATTTCAACTACAATCTTTTATACTTAAATTTCAACGCGATTTGTTTAAAATAAGGAGCTTTAAAGATTACTATAACAAAATAAATAGAGTGCCTTATTTCCAGTGCAATTGTACGAATCGATATTTAACAGCGGTGAAACCTCGTTACCCATTTACTCTTACCTCATTCACCTTAATTCGGTTCTCAAAGACTCGGTCGGATAAAAATGAGTGCGGCACACAAAAGCGATTCGTTACCTTACACCGATGTCGTCCTCAATTTTCAGCGAAGTGCGGAGCTTGCCGCTTAGTCGGCGAAATGAAAATCGCCTTTGTCGTTATGTATAGTCGAAATGAAATATCAGCCCGAGAAAAAGGGCTATACGGAATCTTTTTAATTTATATCCCTCTTTTCCATCCCTCCCCTTATCTATACCTCTATACCTCTTACCGCGGATTAATCAATTGCCAGGATCATGGCGGCTATTTACCTTACTACGGCGATTAAAAGGGAGAATCGATTGTGAGAGAAACAAGTTGCTGCAGCTTTCGCGATGGGTAAAAGTTTTAAATTTTGATGATCAAAGTAATACAGTAATATTATTGAATTAAATTAACCATTTAATTTTTATCCGTTCCATTATTATTAATCATCTTTAATTATAGTACTTATATGATATGAGCATAAATCCGATTATAAAGAATTATAATCGGATTTATGCTCATATCATATAAATACAATAATATTTAGCAACACAAAAGAATAAAAATAAAAAATTGAACAATCAATTTGAATGCTCAGGAAGTGGACCGAAAATAAAATTCCTGAGAAAGGCAGTTCTTTTCTCATTTGAATATTTAAATTAACTAAAAATTTACTTTTTCCTAAATAAATTAACCCATGGTTTTAGCATCTTCAATTGCCGCCAATGCAAGTAATAATTAATGTAACCCAAGTTCTTTGAAGCGAATCCAAACGCCTGAAAGCCTCCTCGCCGAAGGAAGCGCGCTCAACTTAATCGAAAAAAGTGAAAAAAACAAAAAACGAAAGATAAGAAGAGCTATTCACGACGTCGATGAGCTGGGAGAGCTTGAGCTTGATGCAGACGCGCAGCACGTCGGAGGTGTTGACGACGGGCCTTACGAGCTTGTTGTAGTTGGAGAGCAGGTCGTCGTAGAGCCGCTTGGCGTCCGGGTTGCCGGCGACCGCGCCGTGCACCACCAGCGCCGAGAGCAGCCAGACCCGCAGCGTCTCGCCGATCGTCGGCGGCATCCTGGGGCGGCGCGCGCGGCCGCGCACCCTGGCCGTGAGCGCGGCGAACAGCCGCGACGCGACTCCGGCCCCGGACGACCTGCAAGCACACGCACACCTTAGCGCAGCTGTGGCTGGCGCGGCCGCCTGCAGAGCCTGCGCCGTATGGACGGCTAATTGGGCTGAGCGCGAAAATTCGCTCGGCAATCGCGGCCCGCCGGGCGGTGCACTGGAGCCGCGTGGAAGCGAAAGCGATCGCGGTAGAGGGACTGGGACGACTGCATTCACGAATTACGGAATCAGTGGAACAGTGCACATCTCGAGAGCCGGGTAAGCGCACTCCGTGATCACTGGCAGAGTCAGTTACGTGATCCGCTGGAGACACTCTTATTTGTAAGCAGGTGTACCGCATGCACGGAGACAGTGTACCATAGCTTCAGAAAAAGCTTACGAGATTCAAGGAAACTGAAAAGCCAATTTCTAGATCTTTGAAGAATATTTTCACTTTTCAATTTAGAAATTAAAAACTGCGCCTTCCTAAAGACCTCTCTAACTGTCTTCACCTTCGTCTATATAGTTGACTGTAAAACATTGCATTGTAAACTATTGATATACCTACTTGTGTAAAATTATTCACGAACGAAAAGTACTTTTAGCACAAAATATTTGCAAAATTACAATTAGTAATAACGCTTATATATCAAAATGATCAAGAACTGGTGACTTGGCAGTATCCCATTTACCAGTCGTGTCGGTATGATTAATGCCCAGAGACGAAAAGTTTAGCTGACACTTTCAATCATCAAACAACTGACTTATATGGTTCAAAATGAATTAATGGATGTGTGATAACTACTTACGCTTTACGAATTCGACATATTTTTAAACACTGTCATTTCAATTTGGTTACATAAAGACATTGATCACTTCACTAAATCGGCGGCAATGCAATAACACTGAGAATGAAGATATGCTTTGATACGCAAACGTACAATAATGTTTAAATCCAAAAGGCTGATCCTTATTTGATGAAAAGTACCCAAGACGAAGTGCAAAAATGAATCCGCACAATTGGCCGGAATGAAAGAAAAAGGAAAAAATGTTATCCAGAAAAGTGAAGGAAAGAAAAGAGGCAACGAGGACTCGCTCTTAAACCCCGGAGAATCCTGGCGCATAATCCGACCTCCCCCGCGAAACGGACTTTCGGAGTGGGTCTCGCGGATCGTTCCACAGTCCTCTCCTTCGGGCAGTGCAGTCTACGCCCGGGGTCCGCGGTGGGACTGTGCAGGCGGGGTCCGGTGCGATCGTGCAAGTGGTATTGTATAGTCACCGCTCGTGGGGCTGCTGCTCGCGCACATTCGCGGCGAGTCGCGGTGCCTCGAGCATCGCCGGCTGCACTGACTCGCCGGCGTGCCTCTGTGCGCCTGGGCTGCGGGGTGCGCTCCGCCGACTCCGCTCGCTCTCTGTCTTTGCCTTTCTCACTCTCGATCCGGAGGGAGGCCCGTGGCACACTGATCGGCCGTGGCGCGCCGCCCCCGCGGAGCGGCCGGCCGCTGCCGGGGGCGCCACCGCGACGCGCAGAATCCGTCGGCGCGCGCGCGGCCCGCAGCGGCACTCCCGCGTCGTGCGACGAAGAGGAGCTTCCTGAGGATCTGCCGGGGCTGATTTCTTTCCGCCTTCGGACCAGTGGACGCGCGACCGACGAGGGCGACCCCGAGGCTAGCTTGCGCGGCGCACGTCCCCTGGCAACGCCAAAGAGGCGTCGAAAATAAAGTTTACAGCACTCGCATTCTACTGGACATAGCTTTTGTACCAATGGAGATTTTTTAATACACAAACTCTCAAATTATCGATCTTTTTCTCTACTTCTGTTTGCTTTTTTGGTGGGTTGTGTAGGTCTACTGAATGAGGAGTTATAGCTAAATAATGAAATATGAAGTTTTATAGCGAAAAATAACTTTAGCGACCTACAGTATCGAAAATTTAATGATTGGACCCTAATATTCTGGCTTTCTTCATACTCTCATATAAAAAACACTGGTGCACATCCCTCGTTTATGACCCCCAGGTAAAAGGGATCCTCCGGCTCGTCCATCCTGTCGGTACGGTCGGGGGAGGCGCGCTTGGTTGATGAGTGAGCGCTGTGGGTGCTTACGCTACAATCTTTCTACTACAAGCCTAAACGTAATAAATATTGGAAAGTAACAATTATAAACAACCATTAGAATACATGTCCATTATAAACACCATTAGAATACATGTACTGTCCAAAAATATGAGGAACTGTGAAATAACTTTTCAGAGAAACATTTGACCGTTTCATTTATTTATATAAAATTTATTTTCTAGTAATTCTTTAAAAATATACAACATATACCTTCTTTTTACTGAAAAGACGCTAAAACTGTGATATAAGAAGCCGATGTTTTAACAACCTATCAAAATACGACATATTAATATTTCTTAAAAATTAAAATTTTTAAAACTTAATTTATAGGCAACAAGTATATAGATGACTAAATCAATGGTTTTTATTGTAGAAAATTTCTGAAAATTTCTGAATACTTTTGACAACTAGAACATTTCAGATTTTCAAAAAAATTAATCATTTTATTTTCATGTTAAAAATTAATAAATCATTCTAAATTTGTATATATAAGTATACTTAAGACATGAAAATTGTGCCACTGTTACTAAATATTGCCTACAAGAAATTTTGTAATAATAAATTAATCTTACCCCTATATAATTCTTATAATTCATATCATATAATCCACCAGCCGTAATTTTAGAAGGTTTTAAGCTTCGTAACATGAAAATTCTTAACTCTTTATTTGCTTTTTTATGTTTGGGATTATATCTGTGGTTTCTATTATCACAAATTACTATTTTATTATTTTTAATTATTAATTATCTGTTACTTTAACGTAATTTGAGACAAAGTAATGAAACATACGCAAGTTCAAATAATTCATCACTGCTATCGAAAAATGCTTGAGCTGGCCAAGTGAGATAAAACAATTGGAATAATAATCCACCCAGTAAACTGACGTATCTGATTCCGTTGTATAGTTCATCCAGTCTGGTTATTATCTATCAAAAAATTGAAGAAAATAAGGTCTACGTTTAACCAGGAGAGTGTCTCACCTCCGGAACACCAATCTCTCCCAAACTTTGCATGGTGTTTTTTAAACCTAAATATGAAAACATCGTGCAAAGTTTCGGAGACCTTCATTATCTGGTGATGAAACAATCTCCCAGTAAGCCCTATAAACTGTTTTAAAAGACCCAGCCGCTCCCCAGAAATAAACCATGAACAAATTTTTCAAAAAACAAAAAATCTTAAATAAGTCGAAAACGCCTGAGTCCTATATAAATTGTTCAAAAATTAATCCAAGATATAAGAAAATACTACAAAAATGCAAGTGTCAAATTGATTACTTCATTTTTACTTCAGTTATCATAAGTCAAGGAAATAAATAAATGTAAAACTTACCACAACAGATAAAACGCTCATGTAGACAAGATTTACACCAACTATTAGTAAGAAAGGGATAGAATAAGCTGCACTTACAATATCTGAAAAACTATTTATGTTATCGTGAAATTGATTGATTTGAAGGAAATACAAATATTAAAAATCTAAAAGAAATTCGCTACTTTTGTATATTAGTAAACCGACGATACATTTAAATTAATCCTCGCCCGCTAAGATATTTTTTGTTACAACCAATAGATTGGCAGTTAGCTTCCTCGAAATTAATTTTGCTACTTCTTTTATTAATTTATAATACAATTTTTCGAAC
>UXGC01001530.1:0-21211 GCA_900480045.1 Eurytoma adleriae | reverse complement strand
CACAAATTTTGTTCTCCAACCCAATAAGAAAGCAAATAAAACTTCAGTCCTACTGTCCAATTATCATACGCCATCTCCCACACAAGAATAAACCCGCCGCCGCCTCCTTAAGAAAACCTTATATTTACCTAGCATCCATCCCACTCCCCGCGACCTCCTCGTTAAAAAAAAAAAGAAAAGGAAAGAAGAAACAGCAGCCGGTACACGCATCGCGCACGAAGGGATATTCATTACGTTATCTGATGAGCAGATTGAAGAAAGAGAGCCGCGCGCGGGGCCCATAGAGAGGGTGTGGAGCGTGAAAGAGGCGCGTAACGCGCGGGACGCGATCGGACGCGACGTGAGCGCGCGCTCGCACAATGGCCCCCTCAAATTAAACGGATCCGTCCATCGGCGCTCTCTTTCGACCCTCCGAGGCTCCTTCCGACCTGGTGCACACACCGGCCACCGAGCGTGGAAGACGTAGAAAAAAAGAGGACCCGAATGCGCCGCGAAGGGGTTGGCGCGCGCTCGGTGCGTGTGTACGTGTGCTTCTTATCAGGATATCTCCGCGTGCTAAGCGTCTTTTCTTCGCGCTCGGGCTTAGCATCGCCGCCGATCAAAATAAGCGTGCTCTTGTTTGCCCACATTCCGCGCGCCTTTCTTCGCTGAGTCTTGAGTGGCACAGTTTTGTGCATCGGGGATGAAGGAATTTTTAGATAATTTTATGTAGCTTTTACATCACAGTTTCAATTGTTAAATTACTAAATTGGAGTCAGCTCAACGTAGATTTATTAGGCACGTAGCTTGGAAATCTGCTCACCCTATGCTTAGGTTTGACCACGATTATACCGAACCGTCTACGCATTTTGATTTGCAAACTATTAACTCGCTGTATAATTATCATAATCTAATGTTTGCATGCAAAATAATATCTAATTATATTAATTGCTTATGAGCAAGTATGCTTGACCGATACCGATACTTTTACTATGCGAGAGTCCGAGAGTTAGAACTACGGCTTCTACTCTGCGTTATATCGTATCAAACGCTCGTGGAATACACTCCCTTAGAGGTTCCTATAAGGCTTGTTAAAAATGGGTTGGTTCCATTCAAAAATCCAGTCAAATCCCTGGTAGAAAATTCACCATAAATTGAACATAACTGGTCAATAAAGAAGGCAATTGACCATAAATTGACCAATTTATGATTAATTTTCTACCAGGGATCGTTTACGGCTAAATTTTTGTTTATTCACTTATCCTCGGCGGCATGTTTTAGATGACTATTCATCATATATTATATTATATGAAAAATTTTGTTGCAAAAATAGTAATTTTTCTCAGGTTTCAAAAATGTTCTCCATCTCAAATAATTCATAGTATAAATTTTCCAAAAAATTTATTTTTTCAATGTTCACTTATTTCACTGCTTCATATATAGTAAGTAAGTTGCCACTTGTTAGAAAACCACCAACAAAAAACAGGCTAATAACTAAAAAGTCATAATAGTATATTACGATACAAGTGCGATAAAAATGGTTTTTGGCGAAGCGAGCGTAGTACAACGTTCGAAAACTCCGATTTATTTTACGCCTGCGTGCGATAAACAGGCGTTTCTCGCACGGCTTGCTATAAAAAATTAAATCATTCCGGAGCAACAATTTTTCCCCGAAAAAAAAAATCAAAGCGAATAAAAATTTTTTACTCGTCCGTCACGAGTGCCTAAGCATCTTACTCGAATGTCCCTTTGTCTCGGTGCCGCGCCTACCTACCTCGGAGGAAACGGTAGCGCGGCATCGGCTCTATCATCGGTCCATCTCGCATCTCGCACGCGCCTGGAAAAAAGGAGGAAAAAATCCCCGCGCGCTGCAGGACTACAAAAAAAAAGGGGTCGCCCCTCGAGGGTGCTGCCCCGAATCGGGATCGCTTTCCCATGGGCCTGTGCTCGCGCGCGCGCGCCGACGCACAAAAAACCTCACGTGCGAGCCGCCGGGGGCGAAATTTCTCTCGAGCGCCCCCTTAATACGCGTATACCTGATGCGCCCAGATTTATCTCTTCCCGCTTCTTTTTTTTTATCGACTGCGCGTACGCGTACACAACGAGCCTTGAAAGTGCGCGGACGTTTTCGTTTCAATCACTTTTTTATCGGTTTGATGAGACAGTTTAATTTGCACGGGTACTTGAAGCGTCAGTTTTCAGTGTCAGAAGTACACTGTTGCATCGAAATGTGTACGGCTTGAAAATTTCTAATAATAATGCAATTTATATATAAGTAAATTGATAATGTAAAAAATACACTGTAAAAAATAAGTGCGTTAAATTTAATGTACTGTAATGAAAACAAAATTTAAGCATGTACACTAAAAAAATTTAATCAACTTGTACCATCCTAATTGTGTCAGATATGCCAAGCCTAAGTAAACGTTTTAAATTTAATGTTTAATGTACAAGTTTTAAATTTCAGTTACGTGTTTAATATTTGCTTCCATTACATTTACATTAAATTTACATTAAATTTCATGATTTTTTTTACAGTATACGTTATTTTGTCATGTGAAGTATAGCGTTATCAATATCTATCTACATTTTAGTAATTTATAATACGAATTCAACATCATGAGATTGCATTGTTTATTTATGGTATAGGACTATCGTCAAAAAATAAATTTTTTTCCTGAACATCCAATTACAAAAATTGTTTAATCTTCTTCTGATAATATTCATAAAGAAGTATAATTCCTATCATTTTTTATATATTTGCATCTAAACTTACCTGAGATAATAAAATTTTCATTTTTTTGAATAATAAAGAACAGAAGTTAACTATTAAGAAGCGCCATGATCTTAAAATAATATTTTATAAAATATCGAAAACAAAAAATGTATTTTTGTCGATTTTGGTAATAGTCCTATCTTAAATACTTACAATTGCATCCTCAAACGTATACATCAATTCACGTTTTCTTCTGAATTTAAACGAAGGCTCGTCTTTTACTCGGATGAACTCATGAAAGTTTTCGTCGCATTATAACGTCACGAAGATGCAATTAAATGTTGCACTGCAGCTTCTCCGCATGGCTCTGATATTTTTACGCTGCATTGTAGCATTTGAATTTTTTTTTACGAAATAGCAAGTATGAATGTCATATTCTTGATTTTAATGCGGCCCGGAATTCGTCCGGGTGAAAGAGCGGCGACGCAATTTAAGAGGGCAGTACTTGAAGGGTGCATGTAAATATCGAGACTGCAGAGCCATAAAAATTTAGTCAGGAATGTGTCATTATGATTCAAGTACGTAGTTTATAATTATAATGTCAGTAAGTAGTAACGACAATTTTCTTTTATATTATCGTCGCAGTGGAAGATGCAGATGTAACTGTCATCGGTTGAAATATACGTTCTCATGGTAATAAAATGCAGTTCCCAACCGTGAAATATAAAATACATCGTATAAGTCGTGCGATTATAAATTTTTAAAATATGATAATATATTTATTGCAGTACTCCAAACTTTTTTTATCTAATTGAAACCCATACCGACTTTTGATGTATAATATTTAAATAATATCAAAAAAAATTGTGCAAGATGAAGAATAAGGAAAATTAACACTCAGAGTTAATCATCAAACTTACTAGGAGAGGACATGAAATTTGGGTCACGGATTTAAGCCAAACTTTGAGGATTGTTTTATTATGCCAAAATATGAAAAAAGCCAAAGTATAAGTAAGGTCTAACACTTAAAATTTTTAAAGCCACATGACTACAAAGATTTATTTTTATTATTAAAAAACCAAAATTTCGCGTTTACGTTTTTTGTTTTGACGTTGACTCATCTTCTATGAGTCGTACAAATTGCATAAATAAAGAAAAGAAAAGTAGAGAGAAAGACCTTCAATTTGAGAGTTTATGCGTCGAAAAATCTTTATTTCTTAAAAAGTTAGGAGTATTTGAAAATCACTACCTAAAATGATGTAAATCAAATTAATCTTTCTTTTTGACTTTTTAAGCTGCCGTTGGTATTCATATTTAGACACTCTTAACTTTTTAAGAAATAAAGATTTTTCGACGCATAAACTCTCAAATTAAAGGTCTTTCTCTCTACTTTCTTTTCTTTTTTTTATGTAATTTGTACGACTCATAGAATATGAGTTAATGTCAAAACAGTAAATGCGAACTTTTGGTTTTAATAATAAAAATAAACCTTTGTAGTCATGTGGCTATTTTGGTATAATAAAACAATCCTTAAAGTTTGGTTAAAATCCATGACCCAAATTTCATGTCCTCTCCTAGTTAGATCGTATATTAATGCCTTCGGCACGTTGAACTTTCATGTATTTGGAGTAACCAAATCTGTGTTTAGGGATAAAATTCAGAATATCCATCGAGCGACGAGTGAAAGAAGAAGTCCAAACAATTTTTTAATAAATATCATCGCAGGCACTCCATGCAGAACTTCAATGCTCCGTGAGTTACTTTTAGAAATGCTCGCGTGATTTTCTTATTTTTACGACCTAAAAAGTGAATCTACTTTTTTGAACAGTGGAAAAACTGTGACATTTTCGCCGGTTATTCTAAAACATTATAAAACTAATAATTTTAAGTGAAAATTAATAAATGTCTTTTCTACATACCCTCGCCAAAAGTACCTATTTTTATCCCAACGCAGGAATTAAAAAATAGCCATTTCGGCGTGGGTATGTAAAAAAATCGTATATGCGCCACGGGAGATACTATTAATGTCCCGTGCAGTTAACTGCAAATACAGTAGGGCCATATAAAAATTTTACAAAAAATATCGTATGCATCTACAGTTATCGAGTCTATTTATCTCGTATACTTGTCTTCAACAAGCATGTCGCCTTCGCAATTCGTTTTGTACTGCAAACTCCACACTCGGTCTAAAAAGACCCACTTGACGCCTTAGGTATACATTATACACTATATAATAATATACCATAAAGCTACATAATATACTATACAGACACTTAAAATCTACAAAGCGACGTAAATCTTATTCGTAGCAGTCGTAAAAAAGGAAGTTCCGTCGAAGCATAAAAACGTAAAGCAAGCTGGACCACTGGCTGGAAGGTGAAAAAGTTTCGACGCCGAGGCACGCGAGATTTCCGGAGGGCGCGCCGCGGGGGTGCCCGCTCTCCTCCTCCGCGCGCCTATGGGAAAATCCGTGCATCGTGAATGAGCGCCGCGGGCCTTTGTGCAGCCGGCTCCGCCGGGGCATTCCGCTCGCCTTCTCTTGCGCGAAAAGCGCGGCCCACGGGGGAGCGCGCGCCCGCCCATGTAGGTACCTGCGCTCGCTCGCTCGCTACCGATCGCTGCCTCCTTACGGGGAATCGCCGGGGGCGCGGCCGCCGATTCTCACGGAAACTCGGGCGGGTGTGTATGCGGCGAAAAAGCGGGGGAGGATTTTCGAGCGCCGCGCGCGCCGCCGGGGAGGCTTCGACGCTCGCTTGATGGATGTTTTCATTCAATGTCGGGGCTGCGGCTGGACGGAAGAGGCTTAATCCGCAGGAAACGCGCGGCCGCGCCTGCGGTTTATTCTACGAATCTTTTCCGCTTGTCGAGTGATGGGTTCTTTTGCCTTATTCACCTTTTATTACTATTTTGGGCTATTTTTTTGAAGCTTCATTTTAATTAGTTAGAAATAAGCATTAAATTATTTATAAATTAAAAACTTTGTATTTTTTTTTAATTTGCCATTAAAGTTTGTTGAAACAAAATTCAATGTACTAATTTATTAAACAATTTTTCCCCGTGTAAAAAAAAATTAGTCTGGCCAGTAATGTCTAGCAAAAGTCTGGCATAGGAGACTATCCCATACTTTATGCCAGACTTTAAAGTAAAAGCTTATTTACTTTAAAGTAAACTTACTTTATCCCAGACTATAAAGTATATATGGGATAGCCAGACTTTTACCAGAAATTACTGGCCAGACTACTGCCAGACTTTAGCCAGACTAATTTTTTTTACACGGGTCGGAATGTATTATATTATTTCATCAAATTTTTTATTTTCAATTTCCTGCTCATAGCTCATCAATAATTTTTGTTTTGATAAGATGGCGTCATACCTTTTTTTATAACACATAAAATTTGTTTCAATCATAAAATCTTGCTAATCATAGAAAAGGAAACATTCAAACTTTAATATTGTTTCGAAAAGTAATTTTTCTTTTAATCTCCGTTATAAAACTTAATTACGAAATTTTTGCATTGACAAGATGGCGTTAAATATTTTTAATAATGAAAGTGTTACATTTTTAAGGAATAAAATATTACATTTTTTTAAGGAATAAAATTTACTAGTCATATTGGATAAAATAACATTTTAGACTATAACCATCACATTATTTCTTAAAAATTTGTTTAAATAACTGCTGAATTCACTAATAAATTACGTATTGACAAAATGGCGTCTTCTATTATTTGATAAAGAAGTTTTCATATTTTATATCAGTCAAAGTTTATCAGCATTTCATGTAGTTTTAATCCAAACTTTGTTAATATCCTGAAAAATTTGTTTTTTAAAAAACAAGCGATTATTAAAATTTTTCATGTACAAGATGGCGTCCGATTATCTTAATCACAGACATTTCACGCATAAAAATAAAGGCGGATCTCTCTAACGATCTAAATATACACCCCGATTATTTTTGCCATAAAAAAGGAACACTAAAAGTCCCGTCTCCTTTCGCTCTAAAGAAATCATTAACTTTTTCTCACGACTATCAATCGATCAGCGGCTGCGATTTGCACTTTGCGTCATCCCCCCGGCAAAAATAGGCTGCCCGAGCTTCGCCGGCAGGAACGCGAAAAAAAAGAAGGAGCGAACCGAGCGTTGGGCAATTTCATTAGCGAGTCGCATTGAACGGCTCGGGGCGTGTTATTAACTCGCGCGCGTGAGTTGCAAGTTCGCGCAAAAATGAGCCGCCGTCGGCGCGAGCGCGCGCGAAATTAATTACCGCCGCCGTCTTGCGGTCGCATCCGAGCTAACGCGCCCGCCACGCCCACTGTCGTACGTCCGAGGTATGATTGATCAAGTAATCGCGCGATAGCGCGCGCGAAAAATCGCCGAGGTCGCGCGCTAACGGGAGTCCTTTTTACTGCCCGCCTATAAGCTGTTATTATGCGAGTCGAGATTTCTCCTTTTACCGAGTCGCACGGTTGACATTTCGCGCTTGATTTTTATCATCGTTTGTGTACAATTGTAATCGATAATAAGCAGGTACACTGTAAAAAAAAAGTACATTACATTTAATGCACTGTAATAGAAGCAAAACATAAGCATGTACACTAAAAAAGTTTGTACTGTTCTAATTGTGTCAGACATGCCTAGCCTAAGTAATAGTATATTATGCGCTAGGCAAAAAAAGTTTTAAATTTAATGTACAAGTTTTAAATTTCAGTTACATGCTTAATATTTGCTTCCATTACATTTGCATTAAATTTCATGATTTATTTTACAGTGTAGACGTAGATTCGTAATACTTACATCGTTGTGTCTATCTTGTTCTCCTTTTTTAGTTGACGTTATCTGAAAATAGAATTTATTCTTATAAATTAAAATGTTACTCATGTATGGATCAGTAATAAACTTTTGTGATTTTATTTGCATTAATTTATAATAAATGAAAGTTTTTTGATGTTTAATAAATTTTTTTACACAAAGAATAAATAGTTTCAAAGGTAGATAGATGTAAATAAACTTTATTCGTGAATTACTTATGATGCGAAAAATGACTAGTAAGGGATTGTTCAGAGTAATTTTACTGGCATTTTTTTCAGTAATTACGTGATTTCTTATAAATGGTTACAGTCGGTTATGCAGAGGAGCATTAGACTCTCCAACCGCTTAGCCATGCAACTATGTGTTTATTTATCTATTTGAGATAGTGCACACGATAGTGCAGACGGAAAAGATTTGACAGGGTCTATCTATAGGGGTAACTGTACCAAGAAGTGTTATGCACAAAGGTACCTAGGCAAGAGCGCGTTTTAATTTAAATGAACATACATCGATTAAATATTCGATGATAATGTCTCAAACGACTCAAAATTTTTCGATAATTTAGAAATTCGAACTAATTGTCGAATATTTTATAACTTCTGTAAAAAATGAATTTATCATTATTTATTTTAAAGCCATTTTATTAAATTGTTTTGAAATATAAGCAACTGCGCTTCACTTATTTTTAGACAATAACGATACGTGAATATTTAAATTTATCACCTTAGAACTCACATAATTTATTCTGCGAGTCAAAAATGTAGGAGGATAGAAATCTGAAAACATAAAAAGAAAATAAAAAGGTCACGAAAATCTAACTACTGTCTACTCTTTCTAATTATAATTATATTCATAAATAAATTAGGTACTTTATTTACTATCTAAAGTTGAATTAGTGGAAAACCACTAGAATTAGTGGAATTTCACTAAAAATTAGTGAAAAAAGCTCCACTATTCAGTGATTATTAGAGCAAGTTTCACTAATTTTAGTGATTTTTCACTAATTCAACTTTAGAGGGGTCAGTAGCAAAATTTGTTTAAATCATTACGATTATGAAATTATAAAGTGATCAAGAAGTGATTACAAAATCCTTAAAAAATAATATATCCTTATAAAGATAACCCTTACTATTTATTATTGCTTCACAATTTCAAGTTCGGTACTTGTACACCTGAATTTACGCGAGCTACGTTGCCCTTCACAGGACTGCACACTGAAAGAAATTCTTTCTGCCGAGTGTACGCTATTTTTGACACAAAGTAACAAAAGCCACAATAGCGTCATTTAAAAATTAGCAGTCTAATGGCCGGTGTCGGGGAAACACAAATTCCCACGAAAAAAGGTGGAGGAAAAATTCCGCGCTATCATCGTCGCCGCGCGTGTGTCGGAAATCGAAAATTCGCAGGCCCGTTTCCGGCGCGGCGCGGCGAAAAACCCCGGCCGTGTCCACGCGCACGCACACACCTCCGCCCGGGGGGGATAAAGGAAGAGAAGAGAGAAACGTCGAGGGCCCGAGGAGAGAAAGAAAGAAAGAAAGAGACGGAGGAGGCTCGCGCATGGGTTTTCTAGGAACGGCTTAGACACAGCGAGCGTTTCGAGTTATGCCACATTAGTACCGGCTCTCCTCTCCACCTCCGCCGGTGCCCGTGCGAGGGAGAGAGACGGATGCACCGGGAGAGACCGGCTGAATGCAACCAGTCATCCCCGAGGAATCGCCAGACAATGTGGCAGCGTTCCTCCTCCTCCACCTCCGTCGCGGCTCGTGCGCAGCTTCTCCTTCCCTCTCTACCTCGCTGATGCTACTCTCTCTCTCTCTCTCTCTCTCTCTCTCTCTCGAACGAACGAACGAACGAACGAGTGAGCGAGCGAGTGCGGTGCTTTTCTTCGTCTCGCCGCGCTGCTTTTCTTCGACGGCTCGGCGAATTCGGGCTGTGTCTTGCGGTACCAGCTCGCCGAGCTGCTCTTTGTTTGCTCTTAATTGATTTTTTTTTCATCGACCTTCGCGGATAACGCGCGCTCGTGCTTTTCGAATTCGAAGAGGTAGTTTTGTGACTTCGGTTTCGTTTAGGTAATTGAAGATTTTACGTTGATATAGTTTACCGCGGGAAGTGTGCGTGTAGAGGGTACCACGTTCTGTGCATTGTGGAGCAGAAATATTTTGGTGGAAAAGCGAAAAGATTTTTGACATGCAAAAAAATTAACCATAAATTGACCAGAATATGTATATTCTGGCAGTGTTTATTTCTCCTAACTTGATCAGAATTTTTATACGTTATTAAAGATGAAAAAGATTCTAGCAGAAGTTGTAAAATGAATAAAAATGTGTAATGTGTAATATGTTACTTTGTCAAAGAAGTTCATCAAATTAACGCGTACTTTTTCATATTTAATGGTAAAAAATTTTCTTGATAAAGGCACAAGAGAAGAATAAAAGTCTAATTATTTATCATACTATACATATCCGTCCGAGACTGTTACGGACGCGATTCACTTATACGTTTGGATAAATTGTAACTTCGTATAAAAAGTACGCAATTGGAGTATCAAAAAGAGTGTACTCTAAAATATATTCGAATATTAAAAAACATATTACATAAGTGAATCACGTCGTAAAGTTGCACTCAATAAGCGAAACATATAGAAAAATTAATCTTGATTCGATGATTTATGGGTTAACGTCGCTAAGAATTAGTTTGTGCTTTTAAATCTGTTACAAAGAAAATAGTAATAAAAACATCAAAGGGAAAACGTTTCATTGTGTTCTTTTTTGTTTGTCCATTTCTTCTTCCACTAATGTATCTTGTACAAACATTCGAATCTAGTAACTTATTTTATTTAATTTTTGAAAATAAATGAGAATTACTTCCTTTCCAAAATATTGTAAAACAAAGTTTTCACGATTAAATAGATTTAAATGTTTTATAATCTTTGATAGTCATTATAATCAATATTAAGATATTAAGGTACTATTGTTAAATGTATTCTCAAGTTTATTCAATAAAAATATTAATGATCAACGGAAAAATTCGGTATAAATGTAGCCTTACTTGATTCGATTTTAGAAAACGAAATTGAATAAAAAAAAAAATTAAAAAAAAAAGCATAAAAAAAGTGGAGACCCTCGATTTGAACTGTAACGAAAGGGTTGACCAATTACTCCTGCGCTTAATACCGCGATATATCAACCCGAGAAAAGGACTTTCGAGTAGTCTGGTGGCATCGACGCACAATGCAACGTTTGATACAATGTACTCGAAAGTCCCCTCGCAACAAAGGTGTGAACTTCACATCCCCGAAAATAAATATCCCAAAATCGAAAACACAAAGGTGAGAATGTCGGGTTTTCCTCCGAAAAAGTGTACGCGTCCCCGAGACGCGGAACCAATGAATCAAATTTACACATCGAACCAGGGTGTGTACATCACGCGTTGGCTCTTTAAAAGCCGAAGACGACACACTGCCAGGTACAAGTCGAGCCGCCGCCTCATTGTCTCGGCCCTCTCTCGCTCTCTTCCGGAAATAATCGAGCGATATCCTCTTTCGTTTTGGTGCTTTCGGGGGAACCCCTTCTTTATTACCTTCACGCGTGCGCGATCCTGGGATGATACTGCTAAACTGCTTCCGTAGAAAATTGAATTAAAAAATAATGCGTTGCCCAACCTGAATGAGAATTGGCTTTCGCACGTGCTGTATGCACTAGTTTGATGGAAGCGAGTCGTGTGCGAAAATAATGTTGGGTAGTGGTGCTAAATTAGAGGGTAGTGACTGATGAAAAAATAAAATGCTTTCGAATTTTTTCGTCCATACTTAATTTAGGTTTGTTTTCAATTAATGAATTATTATACTTTAATTGACTTACTGGCAGAGGTAAAATAGTTATATTTTATTATTATTAACATAATAGTCCTGGCTAGCAGGAGACACGCAAGGAGAGAACAATACACAAGTAATGCAATCCTTTCTTAAAAAGACGATGACAGGATGTTGCAAATCATTTAAAAATGCAATAGGATTTTTTCATGAATATATTATATACACGGAAAAAAATTTTGGTTAGATTATGCTTAATTTCAAAGTAACGGCGCTGCTGTAGATTTGGTAGCAGTTCTCTCACCTTCCTGTGTGGAAAAATCTTTGGGGTCGAATCCAATTTCTAATTGGGATTTCTGATCAGAAGTGTCACGCTTTGCCAGTCCGATTCTGGCTGGGTATCCGGTCCCAACCACATCCCCATAAAATCCCAGTCAAATCCCTATCAATTAAAGCTATAAAAAATGTATCATTTTTTAAACATGGGTTTTAGTGGAGATATCTGATTAGAATCCAATTATGGAATCCATATTGGGACATAATTGGGGGATCGATTTTGAATCGGATTGGTAATCCGGGCAGTTCCGATAATTTCCACATGGCCCTGGTAGAAAATTCAGCATAAATTGACCATAACTGGTCAATAAAGAAGGCAATTGGCCATAAATTGACCAATTTATGATTAATTTTCTACCAGGGGGGTTTCGGTAGCAGCTCTCTAAAAATTTGGCAATAAGTGCCAGAAACTCGCCCAGAAGTCTCTTTTCTGACGACTGTTTTTTGTTTTTTGGCCACTATTTACCATTTCGTAGCACTGATTACCATTTCGCTTGACACTCAGTGTCAAAACTCAGTCGATAACAACTGTCGGGAATCCAGACCCGAAATTAGTAACTGTTGCCACAAACTTTTTCCGTGTATAGTTAAATGACGCCAAAATTCAAAAAGTTTTTACCAGGGCTATTACCCTTTTTTTTTGCTTGAAAAATCATGCTTATAAGAATCTGAGTGGATAAAAGAAGCATATAAAAATCTTATTTGTATGCAAATTTTCCTTTACAAATATATAATTGAATATATTACACATATATTAATTCCATAATTATTGCGAGATTCTCATTCACTGACATTGAGCGCATCGATGCTCGATTGAAAGGTGATATTACTAGCGCAAAAGATAAAGCGGACAGCAGTTTATTGGGCAGTGATTAAAAAGTCTTAAGCGGCGCAGCTGCGCATGCGACCTTCTCCACATTAAGTCGTTAAGGCGATCATGGGGCTTAATCTTATATTAGTACAGCGACGACGTCAAACGATGCATTGAGGCAATTGGATAATTAGCTAATTTGCCGGAGTCAAAGCTAATCCGAGAACGAATTACCTGCGGCCTTTGATTTTGCAAACATGTCGCGCGATACAAATAAACGTTCTAATGGCATCCGAACCAATACGAATTTCATTCAATGGTAATTACGGTATTTTATTATTGAGGGAAATTAGATGTCACCAGACTGCAGGTAGTCTAAAATATTGCTCTATGAATATTGAATAACTGAAAGAAGTTTACGTTCAGTTAATTTTGATTAGTTCGTGTAAGTTTTGTAGTATGTACAAAAAGTGCACTTAATGGACTAATATAGTTGATGGCAGGAGACAATAAATTTTTCAAATTTGTAATAAAAAGTAATTCTTACTTTGAATTTTTGAAAATTAAAAAAGTACTTGCATTTGCTTCGAGAATATATTAAATATGTTTTGTTCACTTCTTTACTCTGGTCAGCTCTAATTCAATAAATAAAATTAATAATAAATTATGACAGTAAAATACTTTATTACGCTTCAGATTGAGTGTACATTGCAAATAATATTGTTAAAAAACATTGGTAAAGTATAGGTACAGCCGAATACAGAATATCAAACTATACACAATACACAAAATACACAATATCAGCTATACGTACGGACCGTCCAAACAACCGGTATGATTTAGATTCATGCCATAAGGACAAGTTAACATGAGGGCAAGCT
The DNA here is from genome assembly GCA_900480045.1 of Eurytoma adleriae. Taxonomy (NCBI): domain Eukaryota; kingdom Metazoa; phylum Arthropoda; class Insecta; order Hymenoptera; family Eurytomidae; genus Eurytoma; species Eurytoma adleriae. The sequence continues at coordinate 7,868 of UXGC01001530.1, read as the reverse complement.
TCGGAACAAAAAATGGCACAAATTTGACTTTATGCGACTTGAAAATTTGTCTGTGTAAAAGTCTTGGAACATCATCCGTGCAACCTTCTCCAATCCAACAGAAAATGAAGATGGCCAAGATAATCGCACTTATGTTCTTCATTGTTGTTTCAATACTACAAAAAAGTTTGATGCGTTTAAAAAGTATTTATAATAACAAAGTTGCAGTGTAACTTACTTTGATCGCCTGTCTGCGTTCGCAGTCAATGAAGAAATGAAGTTGGTACTGAGAAACGTGAAATCTTATCGACTTTTACGTTAAATATTTATAATGAGTCAAGAGGCTATCTTACTCTATAAAGAGGCAAAACTATCTGCGGTTAAACGACTTCTGTCTGCATACGATAATTTTAAATCAATTTTCCATAAAAAAGTCTTAAGATAATTTCTATGGCTACTTATTTTTGAATAAAATACTACAGTACATTTACAAGGCGGATAATTCAATAACGAATTTAAAAAATACAATTTAGCTAACATTTTTAGGAAGTAATTTTTATTGTTTCCTGATCAGATATGGATAAGTATGAAATATGTATATAAGGGACTTAAGACTAGAGTTTTGTGAGGCAAATAATAATAAATCGAATATCGCCCTTTTTTCCCATTTATTGAATTTTGAAAATATCTCACAAATTTTATCTCAAAAATACGATTTTTTTAAAGAATCACATAAATTATTAAGATTGTTTAATGATATTAAGTTAAACTCTTAATTTTCCATTTTACCCGATAAATATTCTGACCCGAAACCTTGCGAACTGGAGTCAGTTTCTGGTTCTAACCAGATCTAATCAGATTCTAATCTGATCAACTTCGGATCAACACCGATGGTAATGAAGTGACGACTTTATCCCATGCGAAAAATCTCGCGACATGCATCAGAGTCGCAATCACAAATATGTCGATAAAGTGGGATGCGATCCTCCATATACTGACTTACCGACTCTGTCATCTGAGCCACGGGCGCATGAGCAGTGTGCGTAGTCCTTGCTGTTCACCAGCTTTTCACTAGATTATTAATCTGGCTAGACAGGATGGTTAATTTTCTAGCAGGATATTTTAATTTGAAGATTAAATGTAAATATAAAGAACTATACCTTTTAAGTACAGCAAATTGATTTTATCGAATAGTTTTGCTGAAGAGTTCTATTATATCTACTGATCTATGATGAAACACTAAACTTTTTTGTTGTATATTTCGAAGTAACGTAAGAGGTAATGGTAATTTTAATTCCCTTTAGCAAGGGTTGAAAAGAAGGGTTGTAGATAAATATTTGAATCTTGTAAATAAAAATTATATACACGAATGTAAATTGTGACGTTTATTGGCGTCACAATATAATTTATAAAGTAAATAATCGTATCCGCACTCCTTGGGAGTTAGAAATATAGAACTTTTCAATAGAATTTTGTATTTTTAACATTTTAATGACCCTCTTCCGAGATGGTCATATTTGAATTTAGCATTGCAAAAATAGTATTTTACCAAACTTTTGGAAAATACGAAAATTAGAGAAATATAAAAATTGAGGTACTATCTGCACTCATAACGTATATTATCTACAAAAATAGACAAACACAAGAAAAACACTTGCGCCCAGAACTATTAAAGTTTCGAATTGAAAACACCATCCACCCCTTAGATTTGAGGAAAACAGGGGTAAATCGGGTGCGAGTTAAGCGTCAACAGGAGCCGCGCGCCAAAACATTGTACTCCGCAGGCACTTAGGCGCCTCGCGAGCGTATCCCCGTATCCAACCCTCCGGCTCGGGGCACCTCTCCCCGAAATTACCGGGAGGCTCATCTCGTCCCGGGCTCGGGTCCGGCCGGGCGACGGATGTAATTATGCGTGTGAGGATAGAGTAACAAGTTCAGAACGGAGGCATTCCAGCTCCCGGGTCCACCTCCGCCCTCCCGACGTCGTCGAGGCTCCTCGCCCTCTCCCCCCTCCCTCTTTCGTGAATAGGCGGCTAATGAACGCCCAGGACCTGTCAGTACGTAGCGCACGGCTCTCCGTCCGACCGCCGGCGCACGCGGACAATCATCCTTCGGGGGGAGAGCCCGATATATAGCTGGGTAGGATCGACCCGGAGCCTCTTGCCGACGCTGCGGAGGTGGAGGCGCTGGAGAAGCGAGAGAGAGAGAAAAAAAAGAGCAGCCACGTTAGGGCGTGCGAGGGCCTTCCGTCCGTTAGGATCGCTACTTGAATTAATAAAGAGGAGAGGCTCGAGTGCGCGCGTTTAGTACCGTGCGAGCTACGCCGCGTACGTGGGATTGTAGTTGAGAAGCGATTGCTTCCACTGAACGAGATCCCATTATTTTTTTTTTTATTTTCGCTTGAGAAGGATAGGTCAAACGGGGACGACGGTACCAATCTTCGTGATTTTGAAGATGCGGTGCTTATTATGCCGCGGTGCGTTGGTGGTGGGAACCGAATTTCAAAGTGACTTGTTTATTTTTTAAGGTATCCGTTCAATGAACTTTTTTAGAAAATATAAAAAACTTCGTAATTATTTTTTTAATTTATAAAAATGCTTCGAAATAGTTATACAATCACAGTCATACTGTAATTTGATTGAAATTTGATTACAATGATTGCAAGAATTCAATCGATTTTTTTCAACGATTACCGATTACATGTTTTTTTTTTTTATAATCAGTTGCAATTGTGTAAATGATGGAGCATTAGTAGCTTTAATGATAGACGCATAGACTTTATCGCGAAAAAATAGTGGTACTTACATTTTAGGTAACAAAAGTGAAAATTGGAAAATAATTAATAATTTCGTAACATTTGGTGACATTTGATTGCAATAATTTTAAAATTCAACCGATTTTTTCAACGATCAGTGATATTTTTGGTGGAACACTAGTAATTTTCGATAACGCCTAACCATTCAAATTTTAAGGTAGTGCATCTAAAGCTGAGGCAGCAGATCCTTTTGCAAACTCGCACTAATTGAAAGAAAAATAAATTTACTCTAAAGTATTTGAGATGGAGGAAACATGAGAAAAATTACTGCAATCATTGGAAAAATTACCATTTTTATAGTGAACTTTACCATAGTTATGGAAATTTTTTTCAAAAAAATTATTTTTTCAAAAATCTATGGTATTTTATAACTAGTTTCTTCGAGTCTGTTTTCCATCCCCAAGAATTTATAGTAAATTTTCCTTTATTACTTTGTTCACATATATCAAAGTGGTGTTTGTGTTTCGTGAAATGATTAACCCCTCGCCTTAGATTCTTTTACAATTTTGTTCAGGATTTTTCATGTTTCTTTTTTTTTTAATTCAGTATAGCATGATTTATATGATTAACATTTAATCTTTCAAGAATAAATGGAGAAATAAATAGGAAAATTAAAGAAAACCATTCTAAAACATAATTTTGTTATAGAAAAAAATTAGTTAGGATACATTAACTACCGGACTGTAAAGGATCACTCCGCATAAGTGTTTATTTTTCAATGAACACTACATGATAATTTTTGACTATTTATGATATTTCTCCTCTTGTGATCAACTGAAAAGTAACTTATAGGTACACAAAATTCATTTTATAAATCACGGCACTTAATTTTAAGTAAAATATTTTTAATCAAACAGGTCACTTGATACTAAATCTTACAATAACTTTTGCAAAAAAGTGAGAGAAATTTTATTAAACTTTTCTCTACGTGGATAAAACTAAGTGCCATCAAACATCTACGTAGCTAGTTAAATCAAGTACTCCCGGGGTCACCCGAAACCACCACCGCGATCATTACCACTGTATTGCAACGGTCGACCCATCATTCCCCGCAACCCCGTGAAATCCGAACTCCGCGGTCGAATAATAAAAAAAGCAGAAGAAGAAGAAGGGAGAGAGCGGGCATCTCGCGGGCCCGCGATTGAATTTCGCCGCACGAGAGGCGCGGGAGTCATGCGGCGAACAACGAGCCACTCGACGTAAACGAGCGAGAGAAGAGAGCAGCCGAAGGCGAAATAGAGAGAATAAAAAAAAAGAAGGAGAGGAGGGACGGCGGCAGTCTCCCCCGGCCCATTCACGGCCGGGAACGAAACGCGCGCCCAGTTACAATTTCAATTTCGCTATCTCCCCCTCGGCGGAGCGCTAAGGAGCGCGCTCCCGGAGAATGGAGGGAAAGCCCTCGAGATGCGCGCCGCGGCTCCGTCCAAGGACGAGGAGAGGCTCGCCGCCGAGGAGAAAAGGAGAGCGGCGTGCGTCGGACAGCGGGGCCCGGGGAGAAAAGCGCGCGGTGTGCCCGCGGTATCGGCGCGCCGCTTAGGCGATCTTGGAGAATGAGGCCGGGGCAAAAAAGCCGGGGAGGGGGGAGATAAGGAGCCTGAATCGTACCGCCGGCGAGTTTTATCTAATCCTGTGGTTTTGACGCTGCGCAGTAGGCCGGCGGAATCTTAAGGTTCGCCGTAAACTTTCATCTCGTGAAACTGCCTGGGAGGTAAACTGTTGGCGGATTTTTAAATTTAGGTTTGTGCTGTTTGCTGTGACTTAACGAAACTTATTAATAATTACTAATTTTGATTTTAAGTACAGATATCATAAAAATGTATAATCAAAGAGGTAAGAAAGTATAAAGTGTGTCCTGTGAGTTACTTAAAAAACTGTTCATTATTTATAACCTATACCATTAAATCCTCTCGAGTCATAAAATTCATGTTAACCAATCTATGGTTTTTTTTTTATTTTTTATATTAATTTAGATTTTTTTTAAAAAAAAGTATTTCTTTCATTAGCAATTTACATTTTCGCGGAATATTTATAAAAAATTCTTTTCTTGTTGATAAAAAAATGAAATAAAAAGAAGAATCAATTTTTCTATGTTTAGTGTACGTGTCCTTTTTAAGTCAAACTCATAATTATAGATTAAAATAGTGTGCATAATTTATTTAAGGGCGTCTTAGTGCCTTTCATCTTTGGTACCGCTCACCAAGGATTTCTTGGTTCCTGCGATACATGATAGTTTGATTGACGTAAATTTTCATTAATCTATTCGAACAATCATTCATACTCCGAAACCAGTAGGATAAACAAAGTTTGATGTTTTCGGAGCTAAAAATTTTCTTATTTACATTTTTTTATGTATTGAAGAAAACAAGATTACGTACAGTCAAAACGAAATGAAAAGTGTATAATTATGTTTGTTAATTATTTATAATTATCACTTACGTACGTTAACTACTTTCAGTCTTTATTTGAATTAATTTACACTTCTGAAACAAGCGTAAATAATATGCATAATGGAGAGCGGAGTATTAAGGGATGGAAGGGTAAATAAAACTGTGGGGTGCAATGGTACACGGCGTTGAAACGTTTACTTATCGAAGAAGACTATTTGATAAAGGGTTTTATTTCACAAATTAACATTTTTGAAAATTATTATAACATTGCACAGCAAAATGTTGTTTTTGCAATCTTTTTTACAAATTTACTTAAGTAAATTTAAGGTACATTTTCCTTATATAAGTAAATATTTAAGGTATATGTTTTCTTTGAAAATAAAACTTGTTTAGTTAATTTTAACCGAGGAGAATTTTTAAAAGCATTTTTTATCTTAAAAACGATTACAACCGCAGTAGACGGTACTAGACAAAAGTTTTTTGCACGTGCGAAAATCCTAATATTTTAGTTTGTTAAAAAATGCTCCTAAAATGTAGATGATCATAAGAATAAAATTTTTTACTTAAAAAAGGTACTTTAAAAAAGAAATTAATTTTTTATCAATCTACACGGAGAGAATAGTTTCATAAAAATTACTATTTTTATGAATTACTTTTTTGTAAAAATTACTAAACAATTAGTAATCTTGGAATCAATTGGCCTGTTTGGTAAAAATTACCACAAACGCGATAAAAATTACGTCTTTTTTAAAGAATTTTTACAAAGTTGGTTAGTAATTTTTACCAACCGGAATCCATGGTCCCAAGATTACTAGAAACTTAGTAATTTTTATAGAACTGCTCTCTCCGTGTAAGCAAAACCGTTATGGGTAGCGGCGGTACTAGGCGTCCCTCCCCTAATTGTGAGAATCCTGCTTTGCTCTTGTCGATCTCCGAACATTTTTTGAAACGCCCGCAACACCCGTAGGTCGAGCCCTCTCCCGGTTTCTTAAAAAAAAAACGCGAATTACTTCCTGCTTCCAGGAACAGTCCCGCGCAGGCCGCGATTGCGATCGCGATCGCCGTCGAAATCTCCATAAAGCAATCAAAGCAAACAAAAGGACCCACATAGAGCGCGCGCCCCCCGCTCGGTGTAGGCCGAGCCGGCGCGTGTCCCCGAAGTCAGCGTCATCAATTGCAGAAACATCAGCTCCCAATCGGTATTTGCGCGATACGGCGCCGCCACGCGGAGAGAGCGAGGGAGCCCCTTGGTCCGCCGATCAACGGCCGACGTGTGCCTCCCCCCGCGCACGCACACACGCAGCCAATTACGGGGGAGGGTGCGCGGGGGTTTGGGTAACCAACTCGTGAAATTCAATTACCGAGTCTGAAGGGGCCGAGCGCCCGGGCGAGCTCTGCTCGGAGCGAGCGAGCGAGATGGACGAAGTCGCGATGGGTGATAATGGGCGAAAGGGGATTTCGGGGGGAAAGAGAGGCGATGGTCGAAATTTGAGTGACAGGTAGCGAAAGAGCCGCGAAGTGCCGGCTCGCTGGTAAACCGGCGCCTCTAAACTCTCCGCTGCCGAAGCTTCCGCCCGCGAGCGGTGTCTTATCGCGATGCGAGCTTCTCCCTTGTACCCCGGCTGGCTTCCTGTCGTATCCTTCCTCCTTGTGGACGGCCTTCTCTTACGTTGTTTAGACCGATATTGTTTTCGATCTTTTGTATCGGCTTTAGAAGTGAATACTGTACTCCTGCATCTAAAAGCGGTTAATTAATCTTATCTCGTGTGCTGGAAAGAAGAATCAAAGGATAGATGTAAAATTTCTTTTGACAAGGAGAGTGTCACTTGTTAAGTCACGGATTTTACTGACACTTTGAGAAAACTTTGCGTATGTCAAAATAAGCCAAAATGTTAAAGTCTAACGCTCAAAATTTCTTGCACAGCAGGCCTCTAAATTCGTTTTACCCTGAAACTTTGCATTTCATTACTTGTCAATAATTCTGTTCCCTTATATCCTAGAAAGTACATGAAAAAGCAAAGGTAAGATAAGGAAAGACTTAATTTGAAGGGCAAATTAAGTTTTTAAATTAAAAAAATAAACATTAATTTAATAATAATTAATAATACTTAATTTTATTAAGTTAAAAAACCTATTTTGCTTCAAAAATAACATACAATTAAGTAGGTGCAATAAAATTATCGTTGTACATTAGCTTTATTTATCAAGTTTTTGGGAAGTTTTCGATGCTCATATTTAATGGTATACAAAATTTGAAGCAAAAAATATTTTTTTACGCACAACCTCTCAAATTAAAGACCTTTTTCTCTTCTTTCTTTTATTTTTTTAATAATTTAAAGTCCATGACCCAGACAAGTGCGACTGATCCCCTTGTAAGGAAAAGCATAACTGTAGCTAATAGTTTATAATATTTATCGACTAGTAACGAATCTATATTTGGATGTTGTTAAATTAAATTACTGAACAATTAAAGTAATTCAGTAAATCATTGATTAGGATACATTAGTACCTTTTCTCTAATTTTAATAAATTTTAGTTTATGATTAAAATTTAAAAAGCAGCAAGTTTCAACTCCTCAAAGGCACACAGATAAAAAGGAATCTTAGAGCCAAGTTTTCCGTGTCTTAACAGTTAAGACACGAATTAAAATTATCAAAAAATCATTGATATTACTAATAATTAAATAA
>UXGC01001529.1:0-21211 GCA_900480045.1 Eurytoma adleriae | reverse complement strand
GAATGCGATAAGTCACCCGGCCGGGGGAGCAACCCTTTCTCCCCACCCCACCGCCCATCGACGATTCTTACTTATGACGTTGATTGTGTCATTCGGTGGCTGTGAAAAATGTTTTAACATTGGTGTGAGAAAAATTTATTGACCGAAATTAAATAGGTGCCTTGTACTGCATACGAACATTACGCAAAGTTTGAGATAAAATTTTCGTTAGTACTTTTTGATAAGAATCTGAATTTTTTACTGGATAAAAAAGCTGGTAGTCCAAGCAGTTGCGAATCTTATATCTACATAAAAATCCTACTTAATTAAATTAACACAATTGTCTTGAGGATTTTTATCAATATCAAAATAAAAAATGCGTACTCTAAAATCTTTAACTTCGAGGTTTGGTTGAGTATCGACTGGTGATATGTTAAGTTGTTGGATACTTTATTCGATAGTTTAATTTTGTATTTTATAGTTTATTATATTTTTACTTGCGTATTACTTTATTCTAAAGGACTTTAGTCCGTTTAATAAAATAAATAAATAAATATAGATATTAACATAAATAAATATAGATATTAGAATCTCCGAAAAATTATTGTACAACAATAAATTCATTTTGTGCTTTTATCCACAATTCTAATATTTCTTAATCTATAATAAATTAAAATTATAAGAAATTGTAGAACACGAAATTCATACGAAATAGTACGATAGAAATTATACACCGGTTAATATCACCCGCCAATCTACCATATCACATGTAACATCAAATCAAACTAACCCAATTTAGTGATATCACAGTTACAATATCGTATCTAAACTGTCTATCACGTTGATGCCCGAAAATGAATAATGAAGCACGAGCAATAAAGGTTGACTAGTAAATATCGATTTTTTTTAACAAGCGATTTATTAACGTCAAATATAAATTAATCGAATTATTGTACGTATTATTATCGCAATTATAGCAATAATTTATTATTGATAAATAATAACGGCGAGATAATAAAAGCTCTTATGATGAATTTTTCCCAATTAGCGAATAATTAATATCGAATGCCATCAGACCCAAACGAACCGTGAAAACGTTATTTTGCGGATGTTGATCACGTTTAACAATAAGGCGTTATTAATGAAAAACCCACCGAAACGAACGAAACAAGCGATGGAATTAACACTCCGATGAATGTAACTCTCCCGGCAGCCGTCGATGTAAAACGCCGCGCTGAGAAAAAAAAAGAGAAAGAAAGCGAGCTCATCCGTAGCCGCGACATAAATTACTCGCGCGCTTCCAAAGCGCCGAGCGAACAATGATATAAACTTTTCAATTGCGCTTGTTACGAAGTGCATCGGGCGGAACGCGCGCGCGCCCCCGGCGCTATCATTCGAATTCCGCGGAACCTTATGAATTAGTCAATACCAGCTGTTGTGCGTCTCTCGCTTTACATAATTCGCCACGCACATTGTCCCGACGGGAGCTTCAAAAAAAGGGGGGGGACAAAAAATACGTAACGTCGGATCGACGCAGGAAGGAAGAGGAAGGACAGCCGCGGATGGTGGATGACGCAGAGGCGCGACTCTCCCGGTCGGGAAGGTAGTTGCGGCGGATTGGGACGTCGAGGAAAGTCCGTCCAACTCCTTTCCGTCTGGGGGGCGCGCGGGCCAGCCAACTTTAATCCCGCGGCGGGGCTGCTCTCCTCGAGGAGGCTGTTGTGTGCAGCTCGGACGCCTCCGGGATGTGTGCATGCACTTGTCGGAAGAATTTCGACGTTCGAAATGCGCGACATTTTGCGCGCGCCCTGTTGTAATGGAATTGTAATGTCATGGAGGTTTATGCATTTTTGACGGCGCTGAAAGTTAGATTGAGCTTTGTCGTTGAAGGAGAAGTTGGTAAACTTTAGTTTAATTCGCGTTTTAGTATTATTTCCAGCTTATCTGCTGGAGTCCCAGTTGACTGTAAAAGGGAAGTACCGAAACTCCAAGCGATTGTTGCGTTTTTATTAATTATAAATTAAAAAAAAAATTTTAATGTTTATGGTACTCAAATACTACCATTATTAGTATGATTGGTTTTATTTATTGTGTAAATTACCTTAGTTGTTTCAAATTTTACTGGTAATCTAAAAAAATTTACTACAATTAGACCGCGGAGAATCTGTTTGCATATTAATATCAAATAAACTATAATAAGAAAATAAAATAAAATTGTTCTTCTGATTAACTAATTTTAACGTGAGAAATGAAAAATCCATATATTTTTTATTAACATTAACTATTGCAATTTTTAATACAACTTTTTCCTGCAAGTCTGTTAATTACTTAAAGTTAAGTTTTTTGAAAATTAAAAATACAAAATTATTTCGTTAAGGATAAAAAGCACTTAAATTAACAGCTTTTCTCGCAAGTTGAAATTTCTTTAATGGCTTTACGCAGGTAAATAGTCTTGTTAAATACATCGGTGTTATAAGTTTCGGCTCGCTCCTTTAATCTACGATTGTAAGAGGGCACTTGAGTTGTTACTTTAGAACTTGCAGTTTTTGAGAAGTAGTTAAGAGAAACTGTATAAAGTTGATAAGGATCTTATCAATGGTGTAAGATCATTAAATGAAGTAAAGGTTAAGATAAATTTTATAAATCTAGGGCAATTTGATGATCAATTTAAGTGTGCAGTTAAACTTTTATTAACTTTATGAAAACAGTTTTCAAAAGTTTAAGCAACTCTAAATTGCATGACACGTTATTAAAACGATGTAATAATTATAACAGAGAAATTTAATTAATTAGTGCATTTTAAAATGCAGAAAAATACTTCTTGAATAATAATTTCTTGTAAAATGTAATACGGTTTCCTCAAAAGATTTTCTTTCAAAATTTACTGGAGATCTATAACAAATTTTACTATAGCTTAAGAAAATTTGGTAAGAAATTACTGCAATTTTCAGTAAAGTTTTTATCTCTGTGAAATAAATAAGATTTTCATTGATGAATTTATAATCAAATCTGTTACAGCAAACTCATAGCAATATCATTTATAGCGCTGCATGGAATCCTACCATAAAATATCAGTCTACATAAAAAGAAGAAATTCCATTTAAAAAGAAAATTTGACAATAAAATGGTTAAATTTACTTTTACCTAAAGCATAAAAATGTCACAATTGCATCAAGTAAACAGTACAAAGCAACTATTGGCTCAAAAAGAGACTCGTTCTCACAAACTCGGAGGCGCAGCCCACGCTAGCTTATAAAAGCGGAAGGAGCCCTTTGAAAAAAAAGGAAGAGAGAGAGATACGTTCCACGCTCTCGGCAAATTTCATTTAACGTTGTCAGAAGCACGAGGAGAAAAGGCAGCGAGTCGAGAAGAAATTTAAAGAAAAATCTCGAGTTACGAAATACCCGGGGAGTCGTCGCGCGGGGGCGGGGGGGTGCAATCGGAACGGGGGGCCGAGTTAGCGGAGTGTAACATCAAGCGTCCCGATCAGCTTGCAGCCGTAATATTTACGAGCGAGCGAGCACGGAAGTGTATTTAACTTGCCGTGCGGCGAAGAAACTTCGCCCCGGAGGCGGTGGCGGCGATCGAGTCGCGAATCGCTTTTTTCCCCCCGGGCTCGCGAGCGCCGAAAACAAAGCGCGCGCGACTTATTTATAGGCGAAGTTGTCGCCGGCGAACTTCCGCGGGATTTTTATACGCGGGGTATATCCTCTCCTTAGACCCCCGCGGCTCTTCCAATCTCGAAAGTTCGCGCGCTGTAAAATCGGCTCGGGTTACGCGGCTAAAAGCCCCCGGCGGACTGACCGCTTCCGCCAATTATATACGTCGGGAAGACGGATCCTCCGCGGCTGTTTGCGGAAAGCCGATCTTTTACGCCGAAATATTTTCCGCCCCGGGGTGTCCATTAAACGGTGGTTGATCAGGATAGGAATAAACAAACAGAAATTCACGAAATTTGGTATGCTATCAGATGTATGCGTAAAAACGGACCAGTAGCATTTTTAAGACTTGTAGATACCTAATATGTAAGATACTCCTTACATAGGGTTACGGTATATTAGTCTATGAATTGCTGTTTTGACTTCGTCCCTATATCTTTGGTATTTATGTTGTGGCCACACCATAAGTGTCAGTGTGACGTTCACACCGCACCTTAGCTATTTGCGTGAACATCCATAGCTTAGGTATTTGAATGCGCACCCATACCTTAGGTATTTGTGGGCTCGCCTGTGCCTTAGGTATTTATGTGAACGTCCATACCTTAGGTATTTATGTGTGCGTCTATAGCTTACCTGTGTTAATGTGCATTTCTTCTTTGACTTCCTGGGTACGTGATCAACCTCCTTAACCACGCGCGGGGCGAATTTGTTTTTTTATTTTCGCGAAGAAGGGAGCCGATCGTGCGCGAGACAGCCGGGGGCGTTCGTCGTAAACGGCGAAATTCGATTTACATAGTGACCCAGATGAGGAGAGAGCCAGGCGACGTAACCCCGCTATCTTCCCCGCGCCGGCTGGAAAACTGCCCCGGAGATTTATGAAAGCTTTTTGCGGCCGGCAGCAAGCTTCCAGCGCTCCGCCCTTTTTTTCGCCGCGAGTATTTCGCGAGAAATATTATCGCCCACTCGACGCGACGCCTATGCAAATCGAAGTGCCTCCCACTCCCCCCGCTGGTTCCGATTAGCCGGGGCCCGTCTTTCTCCCGTTTCTTTGTATTTTTTTTTTTTTTTGCCCTCCTTTACTTCTCTCTTCCGCATTTTTTTTTTCGTACCTTTTGATTCCGGGCCGGAGAACTCGGCCTCGTGCAATTTTCAGTCGAGCAAACGTCGCCGGGATTTTTCGGAGAAAAGCCGGGCCGATGAATATTTCAGGTTTTCCGCTCCGGCGGACCTGAAAGCGGCGCGTCGATGGCTCCTTTTATCCGGGCGGACCGCGGATTTATCGCGCGCCGCCGGCTCGATAATTAACTGGGAAAACGGGGGGGTGGGCGGGCTTAATTGATGGACGACGCGGGCTCGCGGCCCCTTTTAAACGGAGAAGCTGCGTCAACGAGACTCGCGTGCTTTCGCGGCGATCTCCCGGGAGGTGTAGTCCGACTCGGTGTGGTCTGTTTGGACGGATGTTGTTTCTCAACGTTTTTGCGACGCCCAATCAGCGGCGTCCGCGGGAGATCGTAAAAGCTCCCAGCGGTGGCCGAGGGGCAAAATTAATTTTCGCTGTTCGAAAGACGCGCGCTTGTTGCGGAGTGTATATTTCAGTGTCTCGTCGGTTTTGTTGGATGTTCCCACATAGCTCGGTTAACGAAATAAGACACTGTAAAATGTTTCAGATTTTTTAAAGCACATTTACAGGGATAATATTTCTTGGGGTGTACATTAGGATGTATTTGAAGCAAATGATCGGTTTTTACAAGATGTCTGTAAAGACTAATGAAATAATTCTCATTTTATTTTTAAGATGTCATATTAATAATATAAAATAACAAATAATAAATATATAATATCCTCTAGCTGCAGGACAAAGTATAAATAATTGGCATGCATATTTAATAACGAAGATGTACTATTAACATCATAGAAAAACAAGTTTAGAGATAACATCATAGAAGTTTTTCTTTAGGTATTTTTCAAATTAACTAAAAAAAGGAAAAAATAATTTAACTTCTGTATATAGTAAATTTGTAAAGCTTTACTAAATCTTCTTACTCATATATACTTACTAGAAAGTATCCTATTGTATCCTTATACACTTCATCCTTTATATAATATTACAACTAATTCCGCCTACTCCCCGGAAGTCAGTAGCGCGAATGCCGGAAGGTTACCGACCCCGCGGACAGGTGACTCCCCTGCCTTTTAATTAAACAACGATATAAGACACCGCGCGGCAGATACGAAGATCCGCGCCGGCGGTTTCCGGGCTCGCGCCTAAGCGTTTATAAGGTCAGCGCGCGGGTACATAACACCGGGGGCACAGGCTGGGGAGGCTTCGCGCTGCTCGCGGACTAATCCTCATTGAGCCGAGCTTTGCTCTCCTGGCGCGCTCACCTCTCCCTTCGTAATCCCCGGGAGCCGGAGTCGCGAGAATCGCCCGGGCTGCTGGCTGCCTGCTCCTCGAAAAAAAAATCCACTTTTATGTCTTTCACGTGCCGACGGTTTTTAACCCCGAACGGAGGTGAATATTTTACGGGCGCAGCTCGGCCGCTTACTTCAGCGCGGGAGATGTGGGCCACGCGCGAGCCACTCCTGCAGCGCAAGCTCGGCTCCGGGCGATTCGCGATTCAAGTGCGAGCTACGAGGCGGCGTTTGAGAAGATTTTTCGAAATTTTCCACGGGATTCGGGGTTACCTTTCGTCCGCGGGGATTTTTTTACCGGGAGGACGAGGCGTTGGCCGAGGATTCCGTTATTTCGCTTCGACTGAGGCTTTATTAGGTATTAAAGAAGAGGGGGGAAAAAAGTTCGTGCAATATTAAAAGTGCGGGATGTCTGGAGCCGGCGGGATTTGTTATTCTCGTAGCTTTTGCGCGAGAAAAAAAAAGTTTCTACATGCTGAATTATAAAGCGGAGGGAAAAAAATCTTAGATCTTTGGATTCTAACGGCGCTGGAGTAGTTCAACGTGAATAATTACGACCTTTTCATTCCGCCGCTTCTCCCGTCATGCATTACATTAAAAAGCATCCTCCATTAATTTCCAGCTTCGGTCCCTTTTATTCCACTGTGTGCGTTACCGGACGTAATTCCTCGAAAACGTAATTTCGGTCAAAAGGCAGAGGACACTTATGTAACGTACAAATACTTTCCGGGATATTTTATATAATTTGCACTACTTAGACGCGTCGCATTTTGTCCACAGTATATAACGGTAACTGGATTTGTCGCAGCAATTAGGTATGGCAGGATAACCCTGCTTGGGATGCAATTTTTAATTGAAAATGACAAAATTTATTGCACTTCGCATGCTTAATGTTTTCATATCCTTTTAATACACTTTCCCAATATTTTTTGATTTTTCAAATTTAAATATGAAATTCAAATTTTATATTCCAATTTGAATAATTAAAGAATATTGGGAAAATTTATTAAAAGGGAATGAAAAAAATTAAGTCTGACTTTTATTATTTAAATTGAATATCAAAACATTTTGAATTTTGGCCCCATAGAACCGGATAGTTAGTTACAACCTACTGCATGTCGTTTTTTTAAGAGAGGATCATTTTTAATGTCATTCATTTAATTTAAATAAAGACATTCATCTTTTCTTCAATTCGTTAAGCCCGGACTGATGATTTGACTCTACGAAACTGTAGCTCTTAATTTCCATTCAATTATTTTCATTAAAATTTATTATATAGACAGATGACTTTTTATTTTATTTTAACATAAACTGGGTTAACCCTTTATACAAAACTGTCCAAATAAATTGTCCCAAAGTGGCGTATGTTACAATTAGTAAAATTTCTTTTAAACTTCAGAATATCGTAGTTATATTTATTCTATTTTTCTATTTATTTTATATTTAAAGTATTATTTTTGTTAGTTGACTTTTGATTTAAAGTAAAATTCATCCCGTTACCCCGCTTTCTTCATCTTTCAAACGACGAAAACAACGTCATTCTTATACAAACGGCCACCACGTCGAAAAGGAATCGCAACCGACCCCGGCAAACTCTACGTCGCATCCGCGAATAATCAAACGAGACGCATACCGCACGGGTAAGAATACGGGATTGGGTCGGGGAAACCGACGGCGAGGGGCCCCCGCATTTCGCTGCCGCGCGCAATCGCCGCCGTCCGGGCGGATTGCATGCATACTCGATGGCATTCGATCGCGCGTCAAATTAGATGTCTGCGTCGGCCGAGGCGCCGAGTTGCCGGCCGCGTCCCGCGGCTAAGGTGCGCGCACCGCGGTTTCGGCTGTTTAGGTCCCACTGGTTTACGAGCGGCGCCCCGGCGGCCGATCGATCCCCCGACGTATCGGCCCAAAATTTACGGGCTCACGGGGCGCGATCGATCCGACACCTCGCGCACGCATCGACGCCCGCTGCGATGAATTTCGTGGTGGACGAGGACGAATATTTTTGAAGTAAGTTTCTTTTTTTATTCATCGATTTTGGGAATTTTGGAAATTTCTAGTTTTAGTTGTTTTGGTTTAGTTGTTTTGTGCGCCGGTACCGCTTGTGTGCACTTGACTAATGGTGCCTTGAGGGAAGTTTCATTTTAATTTGTATTCAAGCTTACATTGGGTGGAAACTGCAGTTGTATATCTTGCAAATGTACTATTATCATTCCAAACTAGAAAAAAATATTTATTAGATCAAAATAAGACATTATATATATGAGAGTAAATTTCTCTTGTGTTGCTCCTTGTGTAAGCTTCTTGCCGTATTTACTTGTTTCTACTTTCATGACTAAATAAATGTAATGAAAATCGATTCAGTTTCTTTCAAATAATTAATTTCTAATAAATAGGTTAATTTTTTTATTTCTTATTTTTTGTCATTCTTAAATGATGAATATTGGATTTTTCATAAAAACATAATGCGATTTTTTTTTAATTTTGTTACCTGGGAAGGTAGCAGTAGGTAGGGATACTGAGAACTTGTAATTTCTTCCACGTCAATTTACGTCGCTTAAAAAATGAAATTAACTGACATATTATTTTTCAAATTATTTTCTTTGTATATTGATTTGAGTTGCAACGGTTAAATTTTTCAAATAACAGTTTTTTCCATTTTTGTTATTTAAAAAATGATGGCGCTATTTCGTGTTGTTGATTTGATTGGTCGTTAGGTTTGTTTGAGCGTGAAATTTCGAAAATCGTGTTCCATGAAAAAAGTTAATTACCACGCTTCACGCTATTCAAGTGGCTGTTGTTCGGAAATAGA
Source organism: Eurytoma adleriae (assembly GCA_900480045.1). Lineage (NCBI taxonomy): Eukaryota > Metazoa > Arthropoda > Insecta > Hymenoptera > Eurytomidae > Eurytoma > Eurytoma adleriae. Next base: position 12,349 of record UXGC01001529.1, on the reverse strand, counting down.
GATTCGTGACACTTGACATTTAAAGTAGGTGGATCAAATGCAGGAACTACGAGGCATATTTAATTAAAAAATTCTCTTGTTTAAGCGATGCAGAAAAATGAATAAAGTTGAATAGTCGCGTCTATATCAGTTTAAAAGCCATTTTCAAACAAGTGACTTTGAAATCGGTCATTTACTTTCATTCTTTTTGTCGCCCGGTGGCTATAGTTTATTAATTTTAAATAAAATTTTTATAAGAGATTAAAAAAAAAGTTAATCTTGGGCCTTATCAGTTAACCCGGCTAAATTTAATTCAAAATTCATTTTTAAAGACAAGTATTTATTGTATTATTTTAAATCTGTATATTTATAAAATTATTCGATCTTCATCTTTAACCGTATTTTCTGCTTCGTTTTATACCTTTTAGGTAAAAACTACTGAGCAATGGAAAACCTAAAATTTTAACTTCCTATACGTAATATAAGAAAATATATTCAACATTTTCAAAAAAATCCGTGTAAAATTTTACAAGAAACATTCCGGTTCCCTCGTATCCATTGAAACATTTTTAATCTTTCCCTTCCGATCAAAAGTTTCCAAAAAGCAAAAAAAGCAAAAAAAAAAGTTTTGAAAACGCTCAAAAGAAACGTCATGCCAACGCGAAAACGCTCCACTTGAACCGCTCAAAAGCGACGCGCGCGGTTTGCCGCACCCGCTCAAAAAAATCATCGCGTCGTGCAGCTCCGAGCGCTCGAAAAAAAAGAAAGCAAGTAAAAAAAAAGCAGAAGAAGAAGAAAACGCGGCCGCTCGTCAATGCGCCGCGTATATCCGGCACAAAGGTGAATCTCGATGATGAAGACGCGGCAGCGCCGGCGCCATTGTCGCCGCGGGGCCCGCGCTGAAAGGATTAAGAAGGCCGTGAGGAGAGGAGCTGCGCGCGAGACAATGCGCACGCCGCCACAATGGGGGAAACGCTCGCCGCGGTAATTGCGAGCCCGCGAAACGCCTTAATTAAACTGCGCGCCGGAGAATTCGGGGGGTGGGAACACCCTTCCCCCCACCCCATCAATTTTTTTTTACCCCCCGCCGCGGCCCCGAGAAAGTCCGATTCAGTCCGCGGTCAGGTCCGGTCGAATCGGACTTTCAAATGCGCGCCGCCCGAATGGAAGTGGTCCGGCCATTCGGCGCCTAATGGGCCGCCCGTTCGATTCTTCTTGTCGTGATTACGCCCGGTGAAAGGGCCGCCGATTTTCCCGGGCGACGCGTGCTTCCGCCTTGGATTGTCCCCGCGGCTGATTGCTACTGCGACAAATAAAAAAAAAAAAGAGTCCCGCAAATCTCCCTGGATCGGGCGCGGTTTTTTTCACTTTTCGACGGGTTAAAGCGGCGAAAATAAAAAGGAAAGCGGGGGACGAGCGGATAAAATAAAAAATACGCGGGGACGAGATACCGCGAGCCGGGAAAGACGGAATAACAATAAACGCCGTGCGAAGGTGTGTGTTTTCCGGTTAGGAAAAAAGCAACAAGTGTACACTGCGCGTAGAAAAAAAATAAAAAAAAAAGAACCAAGAGAGGATACAGCGAGGGCAGAAAGAGATAAAGCGGGCAGCGGCGGTGAAGTAGGCGGAACAACAAAAAAAAAAAAACTACACCGGGAAAAAGGGGAAAAGTTGTATTGAAAAGGGAGATTCTGGAAATCGAATTTAACGCGGACCCACTGACGATTGCCCCATTCGATCCTGCATATTTATCAAAAATCACGTCGCCGAACAAACAAGCCGCGCGCTATTTTTTTTCGCTCCGCTGTATACACCGGTGCTCGAGCGAACGCTCGCGCGGCGGGCCTTCGAATGAAAGCTGTGTATCGAAATACGCGGGTACGTGTGTACAAGGGATTACGCTTTGATGAGGCAAGTTCTTTTCGGGTGATTTCGGACCCGTACGAATTAATTTTCTTTGATTTTCGCGAGTTACTTTGAGCGCGCCAACTGGAGCGCGAAAAGTCATTTATTGACTTTTTTTCAACGATGACATTTTACCTCGTCGTTATTCGTTGGAAAAATTCAAGAGGGGTCAGTTTAATTATAAGCACCTTTCGTTCGTTTTAACTGCCGGTGCGGTTTATTTACGTATAAGCCTCGTTTTTTTTAAAAAAGAGAGCGCAACAAAATAAATTGCGACTTTTAAAAGCTGAAAATAACATAAGTGAATTAGATCGGCCGAGTGCGGAAAAGAGAATTAAGGGTAAAATAATTTAAAACGTCAGTAAAGTAGAACAGCAATTACACAAACGTTTCAGTTAATTAACTAATTTAGCAAATTTTTCTGAAACGCGATACATCCAAGTTCCGCGCTGAAAATTCCCCCGTTTTTTATTTTAAAACGACGGTTAATTGCATCGCATTTATCCGTCCTATTAAAACCCATATTCGTTGTATTTAAAAGGGACACTTCTTTTTCACAATCAAACGAAAAGTGAATTCCGCGAGCTCATGAAATTCCAATTTCACGGCAATTAATTTTTTTCGCGTCGCGCAAACGGCGCAGGACGCATAATGCGATTCCTGTCGCCTACCTACCCCACGTCCTCTTTTTTTTTTGTAATCTCGGCCACTTCGCTCCGCCCGGGGAAAACAAGGAAGCGAGCCCGATGCGTCCGCTCGGCGCTAAATAAAAGAAGCTCGTCGGATGGGGAATTCGATTTTCTGTCTTCGGCTCGAAGGAGGCGCGCGGGGGTGGAGGGGCTAAAAATAAAGCCGTCCGCGGCCGGCGGTGGCGCATCCGCTCCTCGAGCGGGTCGTTGAACGCGCGGCGGCAATTATCGGAATTTTCCTATTACACGCACATTTGTACCTCGCGGCGCCGGTGGCGCGCTTATTTTTCTCACCTCCTCCGGCGCGAAAATATTATCGCGATGTATTTTCTCCAATTACTCTCCGGGCTTATTAATTTTCCAGGGGTTTAATTAAATGTGTGTATAAGAGCGCGACGCGCGTGTGTGCAAGATGGGAATAGAAATTATCGACGGACCGATAATTGGGATGGTAGGGGGGATTCTCCACTTATTATGGAACTTCGCTATCGAATTCGACTAGATAATTGCTCGGAGGGAGGAAATTCGTTTTATTATAATTATGAAAGGCCGTGCTCTACGGCGCGTTAAATCGCAAACTGTTAAATTTTACGATTATTCGCGCGCATGCTTTGGCAGCTCCGGGAGAAAGGAAGAGGGAGGAATCGATGCTTTTAAAATACACGGATGACGAAAAAAAATGAAGCGCGAGGGAAAAAGCCCGATGGAAGTTTGCGTGCTTTCCGAAGAAACTCGCACGCAATTACGTTTTTCATTAACTCGTAAGCCGACGCACCGGGCGTTTTTCATTTTTTTTTTCTCCGCGCGTAAAAAATTGTCGGGCATTTTTTAAAAGCCCCCTCGTCCTCGCCCTCTCCACTGCGCGAAGACCTAAAAACGCGTCAAAATGGTTCAAGATTAAACGCGCGCGAATTAGCTTCGGTGCTGCGCAAAAAAAAGAGCGAAAAAAGGCACATCCGCGGGGCGTTAATACGGGAAGCGACGAGGCGCGGCCGTGGCAATCAGGCAAATGGACGTGGAAATTCTAAATTTTTTTCCCCGCGGGCGTCCGCGAAGATTACCGAGCGCACGATCAATTAGTCGGGCCGTGGGCGTCGGTCTAAGTGCAAATCCCGCTGCGAGGCGCATTATTTTACGCTTCTTTGGACGATTGATCGCCCGGCGGAAATGGAATGGATATTTAACTCTCATCGCGTTCGGCTGGATTACGCCGCGCGTCGGTCCGGTGGATACTGTAATTTGTATTGATGATCCGATTACTGCGAAATATTTGATCGTTTGTCTCCATCATACATCAAAAGGTTACGGCAGCGTTGACTCTTGCGCTCATTTCGCTGTCGTTTTATGCGAATGTTGTAGGGACGGCTTTGCGAATGTGACTTCTGCAAACAGGGGTGCTTTGTGCATAGTAATCTTTTTGAATGTTTTAGAGTAAAATAATCCATTTAAATTTAACTAACTAAATTTTTTTTATTTCTTAGTCTAGTAAGAGAAAAAGATGTGTTTTTAATGGTAAAAGCAGATATTTCTCGATTAGCATGTGCAAAAAATGAATATATTTCACGTCTCTTTTAGAGCGGAAAAAAGAAGTTTCGGAATTAGTGCGAGGGAAAAGATAATCCGCGTTTTCGCTACAAAAATTCAAAACTCTGCAAATTATTGCAAAAAATATTGTTTGCAAGTATAGAATGGATTTACAAAAAACGTTTTTCTACACTAGTTCCGAACTAAGTCATAAAAATGTTAACAAAAAGGGGATAATTTAAAATTTCATAAACTTTTATTTGTTATAAAGTTATTTATATCCTACTCTCTTTATACTAAACTATAGTTTCTGAAAATGTTCCCTTTGAAATAACATAATAAAAAAATTCAAGAACAATTTAAGTAAAATTGTTTCCTACAAGGTACATTCCGTACAATAATAACCGCCTGCAGGAGAACATTCCAAATTACATTTCGTTTAGAAACTGCAGGAAATGACATTCTGCCGTGGAACGAGTAAAATAAAATAATACGATTTGCGAATGCAATCCAAAAGCCAACTAAAGTACCAAAATCAACTTTTTATTACCCGCCGGAATATTCACCGAGGCGGGAAAATAGTCCGAAATAAGCGCGGGGAGCACCGGGGAATTCTCTCCATTATTCCTCGAAAATGGCGATTCCAATTAAATCAGCATCGTCCGCGATTCCCGGTGTACCGGGGGGTGGGCAAAGCGCGCGCGCCAGGCGCTATACATATTCGAGCGGGCGCGCGGCATCCCGGAAAGGCGAGAGACCCGGCAAAGGGGCTGCGCTCCGCGAGACGAGGCTTCTCCCTCTCTCCCGAGGAGGGACGCCCGAGCTCAACCCCCGTGAAAGCACTTTGCCAATACCTGCACGTATTTAAGCGCGCGCGAGCGCGACGCCGCTCGCGTCTACACTTGGGGATGGTGCGCGCGCGCGCGCCGAACATAAACATAAGAGGCATTTGAACGCAAACAACCCCGGCGTCGACGTTTGATCTAAAATCTATATAAGCAGTCCTTGCCGCACGGGCTGCGTTTGTTTTGTGCGCAAACGGCGCATCGAAAAACACTGGGCTAACCGCAATTGTACAGGGAGGCTGGGGCGAAACCGGAATTTTCAATTACTCTGTTACTACTATAGAAACTTCTATAATAGCTATGGTGTATCTTTGAGAAAGATACACATTACATTTTATTGTCATTTTGTATACGATCGGCATGTCAACAATAGCCTCGAGTTGACTTTAGACCAGTTCAAAGATTTCTTAGCGTACGAGTTTACCGTAACAAGCATAGTGTATATAACCGTTCTATTGATCTTTTGTTATTAAAAAACGTTGATTTGTTCGTATTTCTAAAAGATGTCTTTGTATTGTACTGTTCCTATTCGATTTTCTTCTCTTAGTTAAACATAATTTTTGAACAAATAAACGTTGTTCAGTTACCTACATGTAAACTAAAAACCACTCTGAAAGTTTTTAGTATTTTTCATTATTTATTTATTTATCTCTTAAAAACAATTTCCACGTATCTGGTTTACCTCAGTCTCCCCTGCGCAACGCGACTGGAGGGTATACGATGTAAACGGAGGGGTAGGATAAAAAGAGCGTAATTCTCGCAACTCGGCCCTTTTTTATTTTGCAATCGTCGACTGGAATCCGCTGCGGTTTCAGTCGTCCCGGGGAGAAGCGCGACCGAATCGAATTTGCCGTGGAGTCGCGGGGACAGGGAAAAATTCCCGGGTTAATCCGGACGCGCGCGGCGGTAATGATCGCGCGATCGACGGCCGGTTTGTTAGCCGACTCCTCTCGGCTGCGGGTCGATTTCTCCCCGAGTCGGCGTGACCCTCTTTTTGCCCGTTTCGCCTCTCTCTCTATCCCTCCTCTCGTTCGCCGCTGCGCCGCTCTTCTATCTCCGGCCGTGTCGGCATCTATCAAGTTTTTCGACGCCGCCGAAATTAAAAACGGCGCCCCCGGGCAAGTAGTTCGGCTGCGGGTTAAGTCGGACACGTGCGCCCGCGCCGAGCCACGGCTATCTTTTTCCGGCTCCGCTCGGGCGAGAAAACAATTTCTTTATAACGAGCGAGCCTGTAGCTCTGCGCGCCTTATTGAGACTTTGGAAAATCAATGCCGGGTATAAGGGAGCATTCTTCGCAATTTTATTATGGTATTTTCTTTATTAGAGACGGTAAAATGATTTTTTTATGATAAATTAAGATTTTTATTGGAACATTTTTATTATGTTACTGTACTACTATTGTTTTACGTTTTGTTATATCAAATGTAACTTGCGTGACTTCTCTTTTTATTTTTAGGTCAGAATAATATAAATTAAATAAATGATGACTTCATTCCAATTATTGATTCTGTTCCCTGCGTAACTTAAAAACGTCATTTTAAAGGAGTACGTTGTTTTTTGTACATTAATAATCTAAAGAATTTCTGTTAAAAAGTTAAAACGTAGAGTTAAGTTGATTTGCCGAGAACAAATATTTCAACGTGATGCCTATAATGATCGTATAAGAAAACAATGTATCCCTTTTCGTTTCTAATACGGTTTTATGAATGAATAAAATAAATTAAGTCAATCGTATATAATTTATGATGCATTATTTTCAATAATTTTTGTCACTATATGAACAGATAAGAAACTATTTCAAAAGTCGAATTAGGTGATTTTAATTGCTGTTATAGATGTCTTGTTAAAGATTTATGGTGTAATATTATGTCTTTCACAATCCAAATAAAAATATCTCGAAAGCATAAAAAAATTCAGTTAAATCATTATGCCGGAAGTAAAAGCCGAAGCTACAGATTTATAGGCTTGTCTGAATTATTGGCTCCTGATGTACGATTCATTGATTATTTTCAGAAATACACTTCGAAATAGAATAAATAACACGAATAATCTTTTTTAACACGAAAAAAGGAAGCAATCAAACTGTTTTTAATTTTTTGAACTGACAACGTAGTTGCTGTAAAAGTGTAAATGTACTTTTGATCACTACTCGTACACAATGTTTGCGGACATATACGTGACCCTCGCGTAACATTTTTTATCGTTTGCCAACTTTTTTACTTGTTTAAAACATTGTAAACATTGTAATAATATTAATGTAAAATTGAAATTCGCTTTTAGTAATCTATTATTAATTAATTTTTTAAAAGTCTTTAATAATTATTTTTAAGTATTATTCAGCTATTACCTTCTGTACTTCATTTTACAAAAGAATTCCTCGCCAACTTTGGTGAAATTGCTTCAAAATTTAATTATTTAATTATATTATTTAACTACCTATAATTAAATTTTCAAGTAATTTCCCTGAAGCTAAGTTTTCAATGTTAACGGTTTGAGGCTAACTATCCTTACTTAGTTAAATAAAGATACAATAATCTTAAAAAAATCATCATATATCGATAGATACAAATCCGCATAAGAATAGGCACGATAAAAAATGGCAAACTTCAAATTTAGCGATTACGAAACAACGCGAATCACCAAAATTTCAGCTTCCAAAATTAGCCTCTTTCTAATGAATGCCCACGGAGCGAGCAAAAACCATTTTCCAAGCTACCCCGCAGCCGAGAGCTTTATGAACTCCCGCGCACACCTGCGATTATCCGCGCGTCGTCGCATCCGCGGCGCAGCGAGCGTAACGAGCCAGTTAGCGCGGAGCTGAGTCGCGATCGAGGCGTGGGCGCTCGTGCGTCGCCGAAAAGGGCTGCCTAATTGGACAAAAACAACGAGCCGTAGATCGATGCTCGCCAACCGTGGAAACGCCCCCCCTTAATTCCGTTAATCCCGGCCTCTCTCCCACGCGTCTCCCGCCGCGCGCGCGGAAAAATAAACTCCCCGGGCGTCTCTCAAGGTCCGCCGGATTAAAGCGCGCCTCCACTCCTGATAAAGCCAGCCATTGGAAAACGCTAAATCGCGGCTTAGCCCGCCGCCGACGTAAACTTGGCGACTTTTCGGTGTTCGACTGCTCGCTACCTCCTTAAACGGATTGCTCAGGGTTAATCATCGGGAGGCTGCTTGCACCGTCTTTTGTCCGGTCGCGGGGCTCTCGGCTTTTTCCATCTCGCGGGAGGCGCGGAGAGATGTAAATGCGGGCTAATGCGAGGCTCTCGGCTTCGTTTACGCTGGAGTTCGCGAGGAGTGTACACGGGCCGCGGGGAAGATTACTGGTCGGGAAATGGTACGCCCGCGGCGGTCGCGCGATTGAGTTGTCAAAGAAGCGACATCCAATTATTCCTTTTTAACGGCGGCGAACTTTGATACTGGAAACTCACAAAGTCTCCTCCAGTTAATGATGCCCCGGGCAGCTTGCAAAAGAGACGTTACTCAATTTCAACGCTGATCCCCGACGGCTCGGCCCTTTGTTTTTCCTCCTCTCTCCACCATCCTCTCGCTCTCTCGCACTTTGCTTATATTAATTTATAAGACCCGTGTATTTATAGAGACAAAGCCAATTGTGATGTTTGATAGGTCTTCGACTAACATCTTCTCTATGTAATCTTCTTAAAGTTATTCTTGTACATGATTATATTTGTGCGAGTCTTATATGTCACAATTACTTTCTATTTTTAGCTATGGTGGTTAATAAAAAGTATATATCTCTCAATTATAGATTAATATTTGAAATACGTGGTTAAATGAAAAATGGTTGAGATGATGTTGAAATGAAAGTTGCTAGTTTCTGACGGACATGTGGTATGTTGTGACCTTCAAGGCCTTATCAAGATTATTTCAAGGTCATATTTCTTTCCTCAAATAGGAACCCTTATTTTTCACGGTTTCAGAAAAGCTCTCTCTCTCTCCCTCTCTCATTTATATCTCCACACTTACAAAAAAATAAGACTGACATTTTCGCTTAGTTACTCTTAGAATCAATAGTTTGTTTATAATTCACTGTATTTGATTTATTTGAATTCAAGTTTAAAAGTCTAAGTCTGTGATCAAATTGTATACAACTATATTCTCCTCTCTTAAAAAACGAAGGGCTGCGCAATTCGAGAAATTTTCTTTTTTGAAATCCCTGAAAATGACTGGAAATATCTGGAAATCTCAATCTTCGGAATCTCAGGGAATCCCTGGAAACCCAAGAAATGCCTGGAAATACTTGGAAGTCCCTGGAAAAACGATGGCAGAATGTTGTGATTTAAAAATGCGATTTAATTGTCTTATGGTTGAATTGCGCCAAAAACGTTTTCTAACTTCAAAAATTATAACGGATCGTATATTTGAGTAAATAAATTATAGGTATCAGAAAATTTGAACGCGTTGGATTTGCTAGTCTTTTACAATGTTTATAGTGAGGATGTAATCTACATTTATTTTTATTACGTATTTTGCCAAAGGTAAACAACGAATATTCTCTCTCTCTCCCTCTCTTCACTTTCAGTCCGCGAAACACAATAGAATACTGCACTACGGCGAATCCCGATAAATAATTCAACCGAGCATTATGTAAAGCACTTACAGCGAAGACGGCCGATAAGATAGAGCGGGGGAGAGGGGTAAAAACAATTTGAACCGAGAGAGCGATAAATTCCCCGCGAATGCCAGGCCCAGCGGCTCGGATAATCTCGTCTAATTATCAACAATAGGCAACAACGCCGAGGCTTCAATTACTCGCGACATCGAGTTTAATTATCCTCGGAGGCGCGCGCGCGCGGCCCCCCGAGCTCGACCGCGCCTCCCGCGCCGTCGTGTAATTATCGCCGCGGCATTAACGGCCAACCCGAGACCGCCTTCGAGTTTTGCGCACTCGAATTTCCAGCCCGGGCACAGCCGGCCAAAGGGGAAGATGCCGGCGCGGTGTGCTTTTTTCCCCTCGTCAGCTTCCGCGCGGAAAGAAGGTGAAGGACCCTGGGTCTCTGAAAATAGCTCGTGGCTATTTAGACCCCCCATCCCCGCGTCGCTTTTCCGCGTCTCTCTCCGCTTTTTCCTCGGCGCGCGCGCTCATCGCTTTTCGCCCTCCGGATTTCTCGCGGATCCCCACTTTGTGCATCTCTGCCGGGCGTCGAGCCACCGCCGCGCGTCTCATTAGGGAGGGCTTCCTCAATGGACGTCGTAGAGAACACGCGTGCCCGGCCCTGTGTGTGCGCGCGGAAGTTGCCGGCACGTTTAATTCTCTGTCTTTCTCTCTCTCTCTCTCTTGCGCCCTTTTTGTTCCCCCTCTGCGCTTTAGTCCCTATTTCTTTCCTCGCTTCTTTAGCTCTGGGTACACAAAATAAATTTTTACGTAAAGTTTTCTTTTTATGCTTTTTTTTCCTACTACCTGTCGTGTCTTCTTCTCTCTCGTCGCTCCTATTTCTCTTTGGCTTCTTTCTTCCTTTCTTTCTTTTTTTATACGTTTGCTTCGTTTTTTTTATCTTTAATTTCTGGGCGCGCGCTTTTTTCCGGGGTCTGCTGCTGACTTTGAAGTGTTTAAATGTGCGTCGCGACAATTAATTTTGTTTTAAAAGGGGTTAAACGCGACGCGACGAGTCAACTGCTATGTAATTTATTCATTCGTCGGATCGCGCGTTGTTAATTTACATGCGAAATTAACATAACTGCAGAATTGACATTTACATATTTTGATAGTGTTACTTCTTTGGAAATTGATGAAATTATTACGGGGTTCGCTGCGTAAATTGGATGGGTACCCCTCGTGAAATTGAGTAACCGAGGGCGCGCATTTTCGCGGAATATATTTTCGAAATCCGGGATTTAAAATGTTTAAAGTATTTTAGTCCCCTTGACGTTCTTTTTTGATTGATTCATTTTTAAGCTTATTGAGTATATTCAATGTTACGATGAAGGCCAGTCGATTTTTATGTATTATTAATGTCTGCATAAAATCGTGTTTGGGCTTTTACAAAATATTTACCCGACAGCCTGTAACATAATTGAATATGTAAAATATATAATTAAAAGATGAGTGTACAAAACTCGTACAGCTGCCATTAAGTAATTAAAAGAATATTTAATGATAAAATTGACTTTTGTAATATGTCAGAATATCGAATTTAATTACAGGTTATTTTAATGACACCGTATTTCGAAGGTATGTAAGTAGTAACAGCCGCGAATATCAAGACCTGGAAAATTCATAATATTACATGCTACACATACATAAAGCTATTGTAGGTATTACATTCGTGGTAATCGAATTATACGCTTTTATGCTTTATCATGAAATCTAAAAATATTGTTTTTTAATCACTCAACAATAGATTCAAGATTATTAAAGAAGCAAATAGAAAAAAGGAGTAAATAGTTGTTATTTGTAAAAATTAAACAAAATAGAATATGAAATTGAATTTCAGTATTGTAACGTACATTCCTGAACTTTGCATACTGAAAACACATTAAAAATGCCTTTGCATTAAAAAATCAATCCCTTTGAGAAAGTCTCCCAGTCATTAAAAAAAAGATGGTCTAAAGCAAAGAGCGAAAAAAGAAAGGAAAGGGAAGAAAATACCTCTGACAACGTTCAGCGCCGGAAGCAGTCAAACAGTTGAACGTGAACCGGAATTTGTTTAGCTCTTCTCCCGCGAAATGACGCTCGCTCTCGCGGAGCCCCGGCGTATTTCGCGAAGTCCTACCCTCCTCCCCCGCCCCCCCTCCTCCGTGGCATTTGTCTGGATGCGGCGACTGACCCGAACGCCATTTATTCAAAACTGACGTAACTTATGACTTCGTCGAGTCGTCCCGAAACTTTCCTGGAAATTACTTCGCTCGCTCCGCCAACCCCCCCTCCTATTACCGGCTCCTAACTGTCCCACGGCCGCGACTCGCGCGCTATTTATTCCCCGGGATCTTCGCACCGATATCCTTCTCTCTTTGTTTAATTATGTCGAAGCGCGAGAGTCGCGGTCGTTCGAAAATTTGACTAATCGCAGTTTTGCAGTAGGGATCCGTAAGGAGAACTCGATTTTACTCCGAGAATCCCGAGAAAATTTGGATGTTTCCTGAAAAAGTAAAATCGAAGTTTATTAACTACGTCTGAGAGAATGTCGAAAAATATACGTGTGTTTTTTCTACTTTTAATTTTAGCACTCTTTACGATGGTTGGGAACTGAATATGAAATTGAGTAAGATCATGTTCAAAATTAAATAATTTCAATCTACAATTTCACGGTCATTAGTAACAATTGTGTTTTAAATTTTATATTGTATTTTAAATGTTGTACTGTATTTTATTTTATATTGTTTAATCTTAATGAATAATAACTATTTCATAATAAAATATAAAACTGTACAATGTAATTACCGTGA
>UXGC01001528.1:0-21213 GCA_900480045.1 Eurytoma adleriae | reverse complement strand
TGACATTTAGTCTATTATGTTTTGAATATAAATTAAAAAGAATTTCTGCCCTTCTAAAATAAAAAGGATTTATTGATAATTAAGTATTTTTCGGAAATTTATGAAATGTGATAGAAAAATTCGTCATATAATTTTCCCGGTACCACAAACGACAAATCGCGGTGTGTTCACCGCGAAATTCTACTAACTTTTTGAAAAACATATCAACTGCGAGCAACCGCGGATCGTATCCCGACCCCCGAGTGATTGGAGTGAGTGAGAATACCGATCCTGCATCCCTATACTATATAATAGCACGTATACAGTATGTACATATATTATATGCGTATTTTGCGGAGTTTTGCATTCCAGTCACCTGATTTATAAATCATCAATGATCAATCGTAATTTTCAACAACTGCACTTCTTTTTCAGATAACGACGATAACGTAAAAATGAATTTGACGATTCAAAAAGGTTATCACATATTTTACAGTGATGAATTGAAAAAAAGTGGAAGTTATAGTTATAAAAATAAATAAGTTATTAATAACAGCAAATTCGATAAGCACCGACAAAAGGTAGGTAATATTAGGTTATGGTTTCGGAGTATTTGATACCACAGTAGCTTAGTTTAATAATGATGATATTAATACTGCAAATTAAATTTTTTATTTTTTAGATATTTACAGCTGCGATAAAAAAAATTATAAATATTTCTTAAATTGTAAATGAAATATGATGAAATTAAATTGAAATATTTCCTATCCATGTGTGCGATAAATGTACGTAACAAAGCAGTAGTAATTCAAGATGAAAAAATTTTATGCATTTATAATTAGGTAAATAAAAATTTATAAACTTATTTGTTTATTTTTTAAAAGGCTGGTAAAAATTCATATTTCATATTCATATTTCTCTTTAAATCTAATTTTTTTTCTTTTAGGCTATACAAATTTCTTGGAGTGCAAATTATTTTAGATCGCATTTTCAAAGAATAGTTGTATATAAACAGAAAAAACAAAGATGAATACTGGAATTGAAAAAGATAATATTTTACATTATGCTGTAAAGCATAAGTCTGAAGAATTTGTAAGAGACCTTTTAAGTAAAGATATTAATGTTAATATTGATGAAGTTGATAATAATAATCAGAATGCACTTCACATAGCAGTATTGAATTCTAGGGAGAAAATAGTTAGTTTATTGATAGAAAATGGGGCCGATATCAATAAAAAGGAAAAAAGCCTTGGAATGACTCCTTTGCATTTGGCAATTAAAGCCAAACATTTGGAAATTGCAAAATTACTTTTAAGAAAAGGTGCAAAGTTAAACATTGCAAATAAACAAAACTCAACTGCTTTGCACTCTGCTCTTGAGGAGCAAAATAAAGATATGATAAAGCTAATTCTTGAGTATGGTGCTAACATTGATGCTAAAAAATTTGGCAAAACTCCCCTCCACCATGCAGTGGAAAGTGGGCAGATGGATATGGTGAAATTACTTTTAGAAAAGGGAAGTAACATAAATGAACTCAGTATGGATGGGCAAACTGCTTTGCACATGGCTATAGAAATGAAAGATTGCGAAATGGTTAAATTATTGTTAGAACATAAAGCAAAAACCGACCTACAAAAATTTGGCAAGTACCCTTTACATCTTGCTGTTCTATCTGAATGTCCTGATATATTAAGGAACTTGTTAAAAGCTACAGAAGAGAATGAGCATAAAGAAAAGAGCATAATGGATGCTCTGCACTTAGCATTTTTAAAAGAAGCAAAAAATTTAGTCCAAATTTTTTTAGATTACAATATTAGCCCAAATCTCAAAGTAATGAATAAGAGTCCATTACATTTTGCATCTGCGTGCGGTTGGGAAGAGATTGTAAGACAGTTAATTATAAAAGGTTTCGATGTAAATTCATTAGCACCGGACAATGTAACTGCACTTATGGTTGCTGTTATGAATCAGCACTTGAACATCGTCGAGATTTTAGTAGAAAACGGCGCAAATGTGAACATTCAACTGCAACGGAGCGGCCAGACGGCGTTGCATTTTGCTGTAGAGAATGGTTTCACGCCTATGCTCCGTTACTTACTCGAAAAGGGAGCTAATCCAAACGTAGTGAGTAACCTAAGCGTGACTCCACTGCATCTAGCCTTGGACGCCCGAAACCTCGAGATGGTAAACCTTCTGATGGACCACCAGGCCGACGCGAACATTCCCAAGTGCGGAAAGATCTCACTGGAGATTGCGGTGGAGAACAGTTGGCACGAGGTAGTGAAACGCATGTTGCAGAACGGCGCGAGTCCTGACAGCAGCAATCGAAATGGTAAGTGTGTTCTCGTGATCGCCATAAAAAACCACGATCTAGAGATGTTGAAGCTGCTCATTCACGCTGGTGCAAATGTGAATTACATTGAACAGTGCTCCGAAATGAGTCCTCTGCAATACTCCCTTCTCGGCTACTTCGACGAGGCGTGCATGTTGCTGATGGACCTCGGGGCCGACCTCGATTACGCAACGTCCTCCGGCTTGACTGCGCTGTCCTTGGCTCTCGAACGACAAGGCCAGGAGATGGTCCTGCAACTGCTGCAGCGCGGTGCCAGCCCACACATAAAACAGCGCAGCATGCTACCGCTGCACGTGGCCGTAAACCGACTATGGTACGACGTCGCGGAGATTTTGCTTTCCCGGGGCGTCGACGTAAACGGGCGCACCGTCTACAATGCAACCCCACTGTATTTCGCCGTGCAAAGGTCCGATCTTCGCATAGCCCGGCTCCTCATCGAGAGCGGCGCCAACGTGAACGACAAGTGGGACGGCCAGTCCCTGCTGCAGTTTGCGGCGAGTAGCAAGAACCCCGCGATGGTCGAGCTTCTGCTCGACCACGGCGCCTCGATCAACCACTACAACAAAGCCGACGGCGAGTGTATAAACGCCTTGTACACCGCCCTGAAGAGCGCGGACGACGCGACGGCCTGCCTCCTCATCGAGCGAGGCGCGAGCCTGCAGTCGCGCAACCAGAAGCTGGGTAGGACTCCGCTGCACCTGGCCGCCGAGAGCGGCTGCTTGAACGCGGCCATTCTGCTGATGGACCGCGGCGTCCCGGTCGACGTCGAGGACTGGCTGCAGATGACGCCCCTGCACATGGCGGCGATGAACAACCGGCTGGAGATGCTCGAGCTGCTGATACGCCGCGATGCCAAGGTGAACGCTTGCAGCCGCGGCGAGCTTTACACCAGCCTGCACTTCGCGGTCTACAACGACAACTGCGACATGGTCCTGAGGCTCCTCAAGGCCGGCGCCTTGATGCACATCGTGCCGCCCCAGCAGGAGCGGCAGAAGACCTCCCTCGACGTGGCGGTCAGTCAGGGTAGGAGCCGCCGCTTGATCGAGATCCTGCTCACTCACGACATTCTCGAGCACGAGACCGTGCTCGACCGTCGCGAGATCTTCGTCCACCTGATCAAGCTCAGCTCGTGGCCGCTGCTTACCGAGCTGCTCATCAGGCACCTGGCCAAATTCGACGAAGGAATTCACCGCGATTTCTTTGAGAGGACCAACACCGTCAACGTCATCGAGAGCTACTACAGGAAGTGCGTCGAAGAGATAAGCAGTATGAAGGAGCACACCGTCTACGAAGGCTTTACCCTATACTACTTATTCGTCAGGTGGGGCTTTAGACGAGTGAGCCTTGTGAGAAATCAGATGCTGCTGGATGCGCTCGACAGCATTAACTTCAAAGCCAAGTACCCCATTTATGAGAGAATGCTCACTGATCACTTGAACGAGGCAAAAGAGACGAAACTTGTCTACACAGGTGCAGAGAAAGCCATGGAGCTCATTTTCCGCTACTGCCTGCCTGTCTTGGCCATTCAAAAAATCTTAGATTTTATGACTAAAGATGAAATGGCTGAAATTCAGGCAATGCTCCCCAGACTTGTAAAACCCGAAAAAAAAGATTAAGGAACTAAGGGCACTTTTACAACCCTCCAACAATTTATTTACATATTAGGCACATTTTTTAAATTGTATATAAAAAAATAAAAGTAAAATCAGTTAATTTAGCAATTTGCCTAATAAAATATACTTTTTTACAAGAAATTTTATTTTTTTATCAATCAGTTGAAATTATTGTTCAATAAAAAACTGAATTTTGTGCAACTCTGTGCGTAAAGCACTGCTTCACGCACACCTGCGCATTCTTGGCTGTGCAAAATCAGCATTTTACGCCGTCGTTGCATAAATCATTGGTCGATACTCGAGTCAGAAGTTATTTTCGGGCTCGTGTGAATTATCACCCTTACTTTGCTCGGGCGCTAAACTGACACTCGTCCAAAATTCACCTGTGGCGCACTACTATCAAAAATTACTGTTATAATAATTAGTCAAAAATTATTTTATGGTAAAAAATTTATTTATATTCTAATAAATAATACACTTCATCATTTTTCAATATAAAATCTGTTATTTAGACATACAACTATACAACACTGTAATTGTGCTAATTAATGAGTATTGTAAACAAACTTTTGCTCTCACAATTCACATATGTACAAATCATAGAAAACATAAAAAAAAATACATTTTTGATTATAAATATAAAAATAAATTAAAATGAATAATTTTTTTTTTCTTCAAAATTTCATCATTTCATTTAGCATAATTGTGCATAAATAGTACACCATTATTTACACATCAGCCTTCTTAAATCTATATCACTTATGCTGTTAAATCATGTATAAATTTTGAGGATGCCATAACTAAAACGTCTACATTTTTCCTAACAAAATTTATTAAAAAACATCTTTCTAATTTTATCTGTTATTTTTCAAATTATTCTTCTTACAGTGACACAAATGTACCATTAATATAAATTTTAGATAAACGAAAAAAAAAAATCATTACATATAAAAATAACACAAGTTGACAAGTTAAATGAATACAAAACATAACAATAATGCATCCTTAATATTTAAAATGATTTTAAGCATTGTCAAATTTTATAAATAATTTTAAGCATAATCTTTATCGAAACGATCATCATGACCCCAAACTTTGCTGCTAGTATTCTGCTTTGACGACCATATTTGTTCATCGGTAAGTTTATCTTTCTTACCTCGAGGAGATTTCTTTGTATTTTTGTCTTTAGTAGTGTCTACTGCACCTGCTCCTCGAATTGCTCGTGGTACAGAAGGCCTTTCAATATTAGCATTTTGTGAAACCTTTTCATTTCCTGCAAAACCTATGTTTCTACTCTGTTTTGAAGTTCTCACTTGATTACCCACAGTGTCATCTGCAAGTGATGGAATCAGCTTATTTTTTGCTTTGTTATCTACAACAGAAAGTGGTTGATAGTTACAGTATTATAAAGAAATAAAACAAATTGAATGAAATTCTTTTATTTTTGCCTACCATTAACATTGTTTTCTAATTTCATAGTAACAGTAGTATCTTCTTTTTTACGCTGAATCTCTGCAAAGTTCTGTGCTCCAATTTCGCTAACATAAAGTTCTTGGAGTTTTTCAGAAATTAGAGTAAAACGTTGACTTGCTAAGTCAATTATGTACAACAGTAAACCTCTCGATTTTGCACTTAAGTTGCGATTTATTAGAACCACTTTCACTTTGATAATGAAATCTTCTAGTTCTATTGGAGATTCATCGTTAATTTTTTGACCATTTATAGATACCTAAAAATATACAACATTAATTATTATGCTTTTCAAATTAAAAATCCATAGAAGTAACACGCAATATCTAAAATACCTGAGTGGCTGTAAGTTCTATATCTTCTTCTTCTGCAGTTTCTAAAAGCAATTCAAGATATTGTAGAAGAGGTGTTGCTAAAATTCCTACAGGTTTGCCATTGATTTTTAAGCTATTATATACTTCTCCTAATAGCGATATTGCATTACGAAACTGTACATTACTCCTTTTCTTAATTTCTTCGCGATCTATAAGTTTTTTTAATTGCTTTATTATTTGTACTTAAAAGACAAAAAAGGTTTAAATTATAGATTACCTTCATAATCTTTTTGAAGTGTTTGCAACAATATCAACCGCAAGCTATTTTCATTAATGGAGTAAATGTTAGCATCACTAAAAGCAACAGCTAATTTAATTCCAAATTGTCGATCTTCAAGAGCTTGCTTATGAAGATCATCAAATACTTCTCTAAAACAATGCATCAAAATTTTAAATAAGTAAATCTTATATAAATTATTTTTAAAGATCTATAAATTTTGAATTACTTCAAGGAACTACTTTTAATTGACTCATTTATGCTTTGGACAATTTCTTCAATTTTAATTTCATCAGAAACTGCTTCGTTGATAACAAGATTATCAATCAAATGAATTAAGTCACTGTATTTTGATGCAAATGGTTGACCAGGTCGACGCAGTGCCGTTTCGCGAACTTCTGCAAATCCTCTACCTTTTCCTCGTCCAAGACCTGACATATTTAATCTAAAAAGATTTAGAGAAATTTACCATGTACACATATCAGTAGTATGGTTACCAAATTTTATGAAATTACCATTAACAAATTTGATTTTAACAGAGTACTTCTGTTACATTTACAAGTACAACAGACTACTACTTTTTTTTAACAATAATTTAATTAACAACCATTTTGACAGAAGATTCATTTACAAATCAGTCAAATATAAAATATTTTAAAAATTTCTCAATTTTGCAAACATGTTTACAAAATTCTTACCTGCTCTATTTTAGCACGTGTAGACAAAGAATCTGAATCTAACCTTTTTTTACTGATAGATAAAAAGTTATTATATTTGATATTTTTTCAGTTATTAAAGCTAATTTTTATTAAAGAACAGACAGAATAAACCGGTTGAAAGTGATAATCTGAACCGCATTTGATATTCAATATGCATGCATCCGTTTCTCTGACACAAGTATAGAATAATAACTAAAATGTAATTTCCATAACAGTACAATTTTCAACCAATCAGGTGCCAGCTCCTTGCTTAATTTTTTCATTGCGGCCAATAAGCAAGCAGCATATTCCGCGCGACGACTGCAGGAGAGATCGCGTACCAGCGCCAGGCATGCTGACTTTATGCCGTCAATGTGCTGTCACGAACGCGACTTCTTCGCAAAATGGCAGCACTTTCTTAGCATGCGTGCCTTAGCAATTGGCATGGCGTGACGGCAACGTGACATCCCAGAGCGGATTATGTATCTGGCAAGCACATTTTTTTTAAAAAAAGCCGAAAAATGAGCGATTTTTTACTGAATTTTCACTTCTAAGATGCACCATTTTCTCAAAAATTAAAATTTTTGCAAATTTCTTCGTTCATGTACACAGAAATGTTATCTTTTAAATAACCCCACCTGATTTTTTGTTTTAGATGATCCTTCAGTCTTGAGTTCTGCTGTACACCGAGACACCTTTTTTTTTTTTTGGACCTCTGCGAGATTTATTACAGCTGCGTTATAAGTTTTTGATATTTACGTCCAAAAAAATTCATGTAACTTATTTAGAAGATACTTAATTAAACTTAAAATACATTTTTAAAATAATAATAATACCCGTTGTTAAAAAAAATTCCCAAAAAAGCGTTTTTTTTTTCGTCTTCTAAGTATACCTAACCCCTTAAGATAACAATAAATAATGCGAATGATATTGCGTCTTAAAGTCGTTCTATATAAAATAACTTAATAAACTTAAAATAAGGTGTACACATATATTTCTTTTTTATATTTGACATATTTTTTAAAGAAAAATTTAATACAAATTTACGATTTTCATAAAAACTTCAGATTAAAAATATTTTAAAATAAACATAAATTTTTTTTATGTTACTTAAAATAATTTTTTTGTTGAAAAAACTCATGGGACAAGTGGTAAAAAATATCAATAAACAGTTTTTAATAGTGATATTTATTTAAAGAAAATTTAGAAACGAAGCTTCTGGAAAAACCATTTATTTTTTCCTGACTTGTACCTGGAACAAATAACATATAGAATTTTAACAATGGTTACACCCAATATTTCCAAATAATGTACAGTAAAAACTAATTAGACAGAATTATTGTAATTATTTGAAGAGCTGCTTACAATATCAATTCAATTAAATTATACAAGATAATTATTTTATCTTCTATAAGATTAAGATTTGCTTTTTCTTTAATTGCTAAATAAGTAATTTTGGATATGATAGGCAATAATATAACTTTCCATACAAAATACTGTAGTTATATAAATATAACTCATTTCTTTGTGTATAAAAGAAAAATGTTTGTAAATCTAAAGGGTATGTATAAGAGGAAAGGAACAGAAAACAAAAAAAGAACATTGAATCATTTTCAAAAACTACAACAAATAAAAAAAAAAGAAAAAATTAGCCAATAACACGAATCCAAAAAAAATCAGTAATTTGAGAACGCATTATTTTTCACAAATTCAATGAATTTTCAGCAAAATTTTTACAATAATGATAATTATCTCACCTTTCTTCAAATTTCACTCTTGTCTGGAACCGGATCTTTTTCCTCTTCATGGGATCTTTTAATTCTTTTGGAGTTACTTTCTCCAACTGGAGATCAACTGTATATCTTGTGGGCATCAAGTGATTGTAGTTCAAAATCTAAACAAACAAACAATTTTAAATATTTTTAAATGTTAATTTATTTCTTATAGCTATAAAAAAAGCTATATGGCAAAGCAGAACGTATAATAACAAAAACAATTAAATATACTAAGAATTCTTTTATTTAACGCAATTTGGTTTCACAGTAATTAAAGTTAGGTGTTACTATAAATTTTAGTTTACTATTATACTTCTGTTTATTATCAAAAAAAGATAAATAAAATTGATTTATCTTTACCTTAACAAAAGGCTTTATCTTGGAGCGCTTGTGTATTTTTGCCTTTCCCATTCTTTTGTGGACTTTGCGAGGATAACGGTCAATGCCAGCTACTAAAGCATGACCATACTGTTTGTCGGTGGTACCATCATCATAATTTTTCATGACAATGGCCTTTCTACCTGCGTACCGGCCACTGAGGACCAGTACGACTTTCCCAACTTTCATAATCTTCACCATCTTGGCGATCTGCTGAAAACAAGACACATAAATCACAATAATGAATACATTAAACTTACACTTTGATTAAATTTTTTTTTCACTATTTAACGAAATCATAAAAGCAAGGAAACATGTTACAATTCTTATATCATATGTATACAGTAAACAATACTAAACTTAACCTAGAAATAAATTTATTATTAAAAAATTTTAAACAAAATTTGATTAATTAACGACAGAAGCAGAAAACAATAACAAACGTCTTTTGTCAACTGTTTATAAAATTATAAAATAAAGAAAAATTAAATGAACTGGGGCAAGATTGGCAAATGTATGGAACACGTTGACGATTTTGATATTTTACTTGACAACTATGTTTTATATCAACAAAAAATAAAAAATTTTTCTGCGACAACGAAAAGAAATATTTTAAAAATCGAAATGAACTATAACAATTCTTTACAAATGTTTCGATGCTTTGATGTTTAAGGATTATTTTAACTATTTCTGCAGAACGCACCTCACGGCTCTACGAACCGGAAAAAAAGACCTAACCTATCATTCGCAGTTAGTTGGTTAGGTGTTTTAAGCATTTTCATACAGAGGGCGCATTTGACTGTTCCGGCGCTAGCAGCTAGTGCACTGCAGGGCAGGCTTGTAGGCAGCGCCTCCACAATATTATTGGCGGGAGGCAAAATTTTCATTTCAAAAGTTAAAATTTATGCGCCTTAGCAGAAAGTTACAAAAGATAAATAAAAAGAAACTATCTACTGATTTTGCACTATTATATACTTTATTTTAAAAATTATTCATCTAAAGTAACAAAATAAATAGAATTATAGTATTTATTTAGGAAAATTTTTTTATTTATTATAAAACAAAAAAGGTGTATTGATAAGATAATAATTTCTAAAACCATGGCTACTAAATAAATTGCACGATATTAAATCTATTGTAGGATATTATAGATAGGTGCCTGAACATTTTTATTGCACATACTAAATATAAAATTTTATTGGAAAATATCGTTTTATTTTTTAAATATCAAATTTTTTCATTTAAATTTCTGGAGGAAAAAGTAATCAATGAAAAATTCATTTAAAATTACAATATTCTCATAATTGAATAAAATTTACAGATAATTTATGGAAGAATTTAAATTAATAATTTATTAATTTAATTTAATATTTTATGGAATGTTTTTAAGGTTGTGCAAATGCCCCATATACATACACATTTAAGTCTGAATGTTTCATTATGATGTTGCATAAAATTTAACTACAAAACAATTGTAGTGTCCATAAAAATTAAAATTAAGAAGAAAAATGATTTTTGAATCTCTGTATTTTGGAATATCTCTGAAAAGTTGTGATAAATGAACATGAAAAATGAATCAAAAGTAATTGCTAATGTATGGAAATTTATTTATTTTTTTTGCAATATAAATCAGTTTAAAAAAAAAATATATTTAAAATTAAAATTTTTACTTCTTTTTCAAAATCAGTCAATCATACATTATATCAATCATAAATTACTGCCTTCCACACTATTATTTACTCATACAATAATATTTTGAAAATCAATTATATCACCTAACACTTAATTTACTTCACATATTTTTCCATGAATTTTCTATGGAATTCACTCCTCAAAGAGTCATTTATAAAAACATCGTGCTTTTTTTTTGGTTCTGATCGAGCACAGTTTTTAAATACAACATCATCATCCCATCTTCTTCGAACTTTCATATCAGTTCTAACACTTTGTGCAGCATAATTTAAAAGAGGATTTCCAGACAGAATATTTTCCATTCTAATTCTTTCTTCTTCCTGTCGTTTCTCCATTTCCTAAACAATAAATATACATTAGAAAATTCGTTTCACAAAAAGTACTGGAAGTTTAAAAAAAAAATAATGAAATTGAATAACATTAGTAAAACTGATTTACCTTCTTTACTTGCTCTGCAGCACGTTCTTTTCGAATCCGCTGTAATTCAGCCATGAGTGCTTCAGTATCATCATCATCACTTTCAGAATCTGAATCATCATCGTCTAAAGGATCATCTGCATCAAGACTTGCAGCTGGAACTTGATCCACCTTTGGTCTTTTTGCAGTAGATGCTGCAGCTGCTTCAATTGCTAGCCGTCGAGGTGCAACTTTGTCTTTTGCTTCACGCTCACGCTCTTCTAGTTCTTTACGGAAATCGCGGTTCCTAAGCTCTTCAATATTGCCTTGGCCTTGTTCCCTTTAATTGGAATAGTTATATTAAGCAATTAACAATACAATCTACAAAAAATATATATTTGTATACCTATATTTTAATTTAGTGTGAGATGGCAAATCTCTAGAGCTGTACTGTTTAGAAATAGCGCTCAAGTCTTTTTCACCGCGTCCTTGTCCTCCTCGTGCTGGATCAAACGTCGGTCTTGATGCTGTAGTCATGATTATTTGACAAATTTACCCAATTTATAATTTTTTAAATCAAAATTTTTCAGACAAATTTTGTTCTCAACTTGAGCAATTATAGGTTATACTGTTATAGTCTTGTAGCAAAAAAGAATCACAAATGTCAATTCACAAAGACTGAAACTCACAAACACACTGACAAACTTAACACATCTGTCGAGTGTCGAGTGATGTGTAAGTTAAGCATATGTGACAAAATGGCGCGTCAATCGCGCTTTTTTTATTTTGGGAAATCATATATTTTACGCGCGAAATTACAAATTCAAACGCAAAGTAATGTTCGTATATATTATATGCAGAGATCAAGAGCTATAACGCCAAAGGTAGCCAAAGATCCACGGTCGTGTAATCGGAACAATGTGCAAATGCGAGCCAACAGCATTTTTGTCTTTACCTTCATACTACCTACACTACCTTGGTTATAATTATACTGACTGCTAAAATTTTTAAATACCACTCGACAATTTCATGTCAGCAAATAGTGATTCAAGCCCAATTTTATATTAGGCCATTGAAAATTACTAACTTGATTTGGTAATTATTTACTTTTCACTACTGCGGATAGTTATTTATTTACTGTTCTCAGATTCTCAGATTGGGCCGGATGATAATTATTAGTGAATTCTTACTTTCAGAATAATAAATTTACAGTTTGATTTTTTACAGTGCTTGTTGCAAAAAAATTTAAATTATTTTAAATATAGCAACTATGACGAATCGAATGTCGAAATATCTATATATAAGATATATAACATAAGAAAAAAAAATGTAAATTAAAAAAATAACTTAAGTCGGTAAGGTAGTGCGTGATCGAACTGTATAATATTTCTCCAAGTTTTTGCTCTGCGATGTAATACAATGAGTGTATTGGATATGTGATGTATTGGACAACAATAAACACATTTACGTTTAATAGAAATATTTATTGTTAAGTCTATATCTTATTACAACACGCGTCTCATGCAAGAGCCCCGAGATGAATTGTAATAATATTATAACGATAATAATTGTAATAATATAATACCGAGATAATTGTACATTGCATACAAGATAATATTGTGTCTTGTTTGAATGTTTGATTATTTGGCTTAAAGTGATTTGCCCATGCATGGCCCCACCCCCTCCTCGCGTGGAGTACGAAACCTGCGAGCAAAACACACGCTCGCGCGCGCGCAACAGCCGCGCACAAGCATTAATAAGCAGCCACAAGCCAGAAGTCCCCTCACGTTCTTCTCTCGCTTCTCGTGGAAAGCAAGTAAGCAACGCGAGCAGACGTAAGTGAATCCGAAACTCGGAAGTCGGAGCACTCGGAACACTGAACAGTGTACGAGCACTTTGGGAGAAACAATCGACTCGTCGAGTCGCCGCACAGTAGGTCCAGAGTCTGTTGGTTGCTGTCTGCGAGAGTCGCTGGCAGAAAAGCTTCGACACGTGCAGGGTGGGCCGTGCCCGTGCGCGCGATCCGCGTGTTCTTAATGTTGTGACTTGCGTGAGTCTGAGCAAGGGGGCCCGACTAGCAGCCGCGACTGCCGCGAGAGAGGCACGCACAGGCCAGGCAAACGGAGACGGAGAGCGAGTGGCCGACAAGCAGCGGCAGCAGCATGGCCGGAATCTTCGAGATTGAGCTGCACGACGGCGACACGGCCAACCAGGACGAGTCAGACGACGATGCCATTGAAAATGTGGTGAGTGCCGCGCCAGTGTCGCGTCAATTCAAGGTTACCCATGCGCCGATCTCTCACGCATTATTTTTCCTCTTTCTTACAGACCGATTTCGATACCGCTCCAAACGTTAACGCAATGCTCGAGTAAGTATCCCTCGATGTATACAATGCCCATCAATGGCCTTCACCCCGCACCCGTCCCTAATACAAGCTGCTCCGAAACGTATGTGCTATTCGCGCATTGTTTTCGACTTCTTCCTCGTGGCGCACTCAATGTTTCTATTGCTCGTATTTTTCCTCATTTCCAGACTTACACTAACTCTGCTACTTTTGCGCTTATGCATTGTATTTATAGAATTAATTACTAAATTCAAGTAGTTTAACGACTGTTTATTGGTATTAATAACAAGTAGGTCACCCAATTGCATTGCTCGATATGTAGACTTTCTTATTGTGAAAGTGGAGTGAACAATTTTTTCTTTAGTCTGTAGGTAAATCAACAATTCTTAAGATTTGGTGCTGCTATATTTAGAATTGACATTTTGCTTTCGCTAGGTCTGAGAATCTTGAACGTGTGCAACTGTCAGAGCAAAATGTTAATCCTGGGCAAGAAAAGACAGGACCACAGGACTTTGAGTTGTGCAAAATTTTGGGAGAAGGTGGCTATGGAAAAGTTTTTCAAGTCCGGAAAGTTACTGGCAAAGACAAAGGCAATATATTTGCTATGAAGGTGAGTTTCTTATAAACAAATTATTTCTATTGTAGAAATTTTTATTTTATTGAAATACAAAACACAATAAAAAATTTATTCGTTATAAAATTTAGTATGTTTAAATTTTAATTTAAATATTGTTTTTGCAGGTGTTAAAAAAAGCTTCAATAATAAGGAACCAAAAAGACACAGCACATACCAAAGCAGAAAGAAATATTCTAGAAGCTGTAAAAGTTAGTTGTCATATTGATAACATTTTTAATTAATTTTTTATTAAATGATAAAAAATTCTTAACTTGATATATTGCAGCATCCTTTTATAGTAAATTTGATGTACGCTTTTCAAACTGGTGGAAAATTGTATCTGATATTGGAGTATCTTTGTGGTGGTGAATTATTCACTTATTTAGATAGAGAAGGCATTTTCTTGGAAGATACAGCATGGTATAGAAATTAAACTTTTGATTTATACTACAATGATATCAATCATTTCTTAACTTTACTTATGTTAATCTAATCTATGTTTCAGCTTTTATCTATCAGAAATCATTTTAGCATTACAGCATTTGCACAATCAGGGTATTATATATAGGTAACTAAAAAAATCGTATTCTAATTTGAATAATAAAAATGTTTTAAAATTGCAATAATGCTTATTATTAGGGATTTAAAACCAGAAAATATACTGTTAGATGGCGAAGGTCATGTAAAATTAACTGATTTTGGCCTTTGCAAAGAACATATACAAGATGGCACAGTTACACACACATTTTGTGGTACTATTGAATACATGTAAGCTTTTTCAATATATGAATTGATTATGAAGTGATTGAATGACAAAATTAATAATGAACAATAATTAATATAGGGCACCCGAAATTTTAACAAGAAGTGGACATGGCAAAGCTGTAGATTGGTGGAGTCTTGGTGCACTCATGTTTGATATGCTTACTGGTGTAGTATGTAATTGCACTAATTGTTAGAATTTGTGAATAAAACAAATTTCATAATATTTTAATATTACAGCCCCCTTTCACTGGATCAGATCGAAGAAAAACGATAGAGAAAATTTTAAGGGGAAAACTTAATTTACCTCAATATTTGACTACAGATGCCAGAGATTTGATTAGAAAATTACTGAAGGTAATATTGCTTTTCAAAGTCAATAATATTACGGTTTCCATCTGTTATCGAATTAAAAATTTTTTTAAATGAACAATCTTCAGAGGCAAGTAGCACAAAGATTGGGCTCTGGTCCAGGTGATGCAGAGCAAATAAGAAATCATAGTTTCTTCAGTCACATTAGCTGGCAGGATGTTATCTCACGAAAATTGATACCTCCATTCAAACCTGCATTGGTAATATACGTATAAATAGTAGTTTATTCAATTTTTATTCAATTTTTAGAAGCTTTTTTAAGAATTTTATATTATTTTACAGAAAAGTGCTGATGACACATCACAATTTGATGAGCAATTTACCACAACTGTGCCTGTAGATTCACCTGTTGAAAGTATGCTGAGTGAATCTGCTAATATGATATTTCAAGTATAAGCATTTAATTAAAAAATGAAATATTTTGTCTACTAAAATAATTGTAGTAACATTATATCATAATTATTTTAGGGTTTCACATATGTTGCCCCTAGTGTACTAGAAGAAATGTGTAGCCAACCTCGAGTAGTCACTCCTCGAGGAGAACAAAGAAGTTTACTCAGTAGCAGCCATAGTAAACGTCACCATGGGTTCTCACCGAGAACTCCAGACGCACATTTACGACCATTGTCGCACTTCCACCATCATAGGTACAGTTAGTTGCACATGCCGATAGAGCATAGAATACACAGAGTTTCAATTTTTGAAATGTTTCAGGCTCACAGTTCCAGGACATCACAGTGCCGATGATACTGAAATGATGGAAGTGGGCCATTTGCCTGGCCATGTATAGTATACGACATATAATAGTAACAGTTTTTAAGCAACTGCCAAGTTTCCGTAATCGTGAAACACAGCGCGGAAAAGAAAGAAAATTTTCGCTCACATCGAGAGACGTGTAGTTTGTACGTACGTGTTGTATTGTATGTAATAATTCGTGAAATTTGGTGATTGCTAATAGTTAATTTACTTTTTTCTTAAACTGCAAAATAATGGCAAATATTAATGCTCATCATGCAGCTTGGGAAAATATTTTACTTGAGCGTTGAGCAATGCTCTTAGCTGAAGGGCTGATGTTCTCAACAAGTATTTAACACAAACTGCATTGTTAATGATTTGATAACAAAGCGGAGTTGTGTGTGCTTTTGTGTATGTATGTATGATGTATACATATATATGTATATATATTTAAAAAGAGGAAACCAGAAATTCATACAAATCATCGTGCAATTTGATAAAATTACAAAATGATTTTTCATCTTCCCAAGATTCAAATGGAAAAGTAAATTTGTCTTGAAATGATAGGCAAAAAAAGTTCATCAAAAATATTGCCAATAACTTAAGGACAAAAAGTTGCTTATAAATATTTTTAAAACTAATTGTACATAAAACGTAATAGAGAATTAAAGTTAAATCTTGGGAAGAGCAAACTATTCTAACATTTTAGAAAAGTTGTAACAAAGTGAAAAGAAATATATATTGAGTTCTGATAAAATTCATTTTCTTAGTCATGCTAGAGTATAATTTAGATCAATGCATTATGTATTTTGCAGAGTTTAAAATTGCAGTGTTCTAATGTATTGTACAGAAGTACAGTACACTTTCGCGTTAATTAATAAGAAAAAAAATGGTAACAAATGACATACTGACAAAGTTTGCACAGTGATTACGTCAGAATCTGAAAGGTACTAAGTTACCTATGTTTGTAGAATCAGTTGGATCATTGACTTTTACTACTAATTGTTTTATTGAATGAAAAATAAAGAATTAAAGAACCTTAGCTAGAATCATAATAGCTATAAATAGGTAAGTTGTCAACTAGTATATTTTACTAGATTGATACAAATTTTGTATGGAACATTGATTCATAGCAAACATTATTTTCTAGCAATTATTAAATAAGATGTGAAGTAAATCATAATTCACAAATAAATCTTATATCACCCATCATATTTTTTGATACTTAATTGAAAAAATCATTTCAAATAATATCTTTAGGTATTTTTATACACATTATACTTATGCATGTGTACAATTTTACAAAAATAATTTTATTCTGTAATTTTTATTTTCTATAAAATTACAAGTTATTTTGCAGTACAGCCTGTTAAAAAAAATCTATTTGAATGTGTATTTTGTAATAAAATTTGTGTCTTATTAATACTTCATATGTAATTCTCTAACTAAATTTTACTTCCATGAAATAGTGTATTAAAATAATGTTACATAATGTAATTTTTTCCTATTACAATCACTGTTAAAATTAAAACTAATTCCAAACTTATTAAGTAGATAATAATTACCATCATGAACCAAACTGATTCTAATGTATTTAATAAAAAAAGGAGCCAAGAAAGCATGGAATCCATGTATGAGTGATAGCTCAGAATTTAAACTGCCCAAGTGTTCACCGCCAAAATAGTTGGTTGAATGAATTTTAAATAGATACACGCATACTGTACGCATAAAAATAAAAGTACTAGTTAGTTACTTAACATGTATTGTTAAGAAGTAACTAATATAAGACATTAAGAGTAAAGTAATTCATATTAATTATTATTCAAAGATCTCTAAAATTATGTTGTTCAATGTAACAATTTCTTATTTTGGCAATAACAAAAAATGTACTACTAGATATTCTTAATTTAATCAGAGGGAGGGATTTTTTTATTTAAAAATAGTTAATACAAAAATATTTTGCATTTGACATGAGTGTGTAAGAAAAAACAAATATCATAAAATAGATTATTTACTGATGACAGGTTTAGTGTAACCAAAGAAAATTATTTACTTACCTAAAGTCATTTATCAATTTAATTGGACTTGATTTTTGTTATATGAACAACTGCTGTTTATTTACTTCTTTCATCTGGTATTCAAATTAAAAGAAAAATGAAAAAATCTAAAAATCTTTCAGATAATTTGTATAATAGATAAAAATCATATATAATACTTAATATGTTCTACAAATAATTATTTAAATAAATCTAAAGTCAGTAAAGTTTGTTTAGAATATTTCGATGTTATATTTACAAATGTATTATACATTTAAGCATTTTATCTACTTAAATTCAAAATTAGTAATTATTATTAATTATAATTTTATATGTAATTTTATAATCCAAAGTTAAATATTTTACCCTTCCTCAAATCAAATTTTATTCACATAATAAAGGACTTTTCAATCAACTACAGTATTATATACATCTCCTGATCGAAACAATTTATAAGTTACAACAAAAGCAATAGCAAAATTTTTATAAATTAATCTTTATTTGCATATTAACTTTAGTTTAGTTTAGACATAATATAGATATATTTAAATTAATAGAAATCTAAATAACTCTGTCTAAATTTCCTAAAATTATTGATAATGCAAATGAATTTTTTTTTTAATTTACTAACCCAATAGAGATGGTACTATAAAACTTTTAATTGTAATATTGGACATAGTTAACTTAAAAATTTAATTTCAAATTAAATAAAGTATTTATTTTTGTATATAATTTATAAGGCTATGCATGGTAAGGATTTGACCAATTTTAAGGAAAAACAATATTAAAAACATGAACCATAATTTATTTTCCTAAAATAAAAGCGTTATATTACAAATTATTTACTTTTTAAGCAGTTTCTCAAAAAAAATAGTACCAATTGCAATGAATTGTTTTGCTCCACTTTTTCTAATCTTTCAGTAGATTTTATATCTAAAATCCTCATATCAACGTATATAGAGGCGCGCGTTGCGGCCTCGTAGGCTCGTCGTTCTTTCGAAACTCAGACTTGATTTCTATTTCTTTTGGAACTCGTGTGTTCAATATTAAAAAGTTTGAAACTTTTATTATTCAAATAACTTGGTGTAAAATTATAGCAAATGGCTATTATAATCTGTCAATTACTTTAGTAGCTAGTGTAACTTTGTATCAAATACCATTAATTTAATTATATGATTTAATTATTATTTTCCAAATAAAAATTTTTTGACTATAGTTAGTATGGTGACATTAAATAGATATTCCTACCAAAACTCCTTTATCCAATCAT
Source organism: Eurytoma adleriae (assembly GCA_900480045.1). Taxonomy (NCBI): domain Eukaryota; kingdom Metazoa; phylum Arthropoda; class Insecta; order Hymenoptera; family Eurytomidae; genus Eurytoma; species Eurytoma adleriae. Next base: position 2,132 of record UXGC01001528.1, on the reverse strand, counting down.
TAGAAGTCTTTAACTATACATGTGTAAAACAAAACTGTTTAAATTATTGTTACATTTTTATATGTACTTTAATTTTTTTTTATTTACAATATAATAATACTTTTCTTAAACTTTTAAGCCTATAACTTAAGTCAAAACGAAAATGAGAGGTAAAAGTTTTGATATCTTAAAAATTATTAAATAACTCATCTTCGATGCTTCTCAGCTGTTCGCCTGTACTTTTCTTCCTCACTTGATTCACTTAACCTTCTTTTCGTACTCCTTGATTGACTTGATTGTGATTTAGACTTATGATTCTCTTTTTCGTCCCTAATTTTATTTTTTAATTTATGTTCATTTATAGAATTACTGCTTGATTTGTAATCTTTCTTAAATTTCCTTTTCCTCTTTTCTTTTTTCCTTTCTTCTTCTGAGTCAGAATTATTAGAAGCAGTATCACTTTCACTATTACTGCTGCTGTCACTACTATCACTGCTACTTTCTTTAGAACTGCTTTTCCGTTTCTTAGATTTCTTTTTCTTTGAGATTTTCTTTTTCTTTTCTAATTTTTTTAATTTTCTACATAAAAATAATAAATTTAATAGTAACATAGTAATTAAATTCCTAAGAATTGTAAATAAATGTGATATACTACCTAAGGAGTTTTTTCTTCTCTTTTTTTGATAAGGATTTTAAGAAAGCCATTTCAGTTTGTTCTTCATCTTCTGAAACCATAAGATCCTGATGTTGTGGTACACTCAAGTGCTGTTGAGCATTTAGAGCTGACCTAAAATTATTTAATATTTTAAATTCATTATCTTATTTTATTTATATTGTATTGTAAATTTACAGTGTCATTTTAAACAATTTCAAAATTATTCATTATTCATTAATTTTATTACTTTTTTAAAGCTAAACCATCTTCTTTCATTTGTTGTACCAAAGTCAATGCATCTGGTGCTGGTGGAATAGGTTCAGTAGAATTATTAGTAGCCATTACGACACTCATTGCTTGACTATATAATGGACATTCCTTATCTAAAATGTGATAAAAAAAGAATTAAAAAGGGCTTTATTAGAAGCCTTATAGTGCATAACTTAATATTATAAGATTGACTATACCTGTATTTATATGACCCCATTTGTGACATTTTATACAGCGAACATTACGGACTTGAATACCAAAAGGTTGATCTCTAATTTCACTATCACCTTTACAGTAACTCTCTCTAGGTGCATTATATTTCCGTTGCCATTCAAATTTGTACTCTGGTTCATTATCTTCTTTTTCTCTTTCCTTTTTAGCTCCAGGAGGAGGTTCGTACATAAAATTAACACTGAGTTTATCTTTACTCTCTTTACTTAATAAAGCTCTGAAAAAGAATTGAACATACATTTATCATATTAACAAATTTAAATATAATATTCAAAAAATAAATTATGATAAAAAACTGGCAAAAGAAATAAAAAAATTGATTTGCAAAAAGAAAATCATAACCTCAAATCTATGTAATGCATACTTATTATTGTGAAGATCCTGTTCTTTTTCATATTGCATGCGCAACTCTTCCTGCTTTTTCTTGTAAGCCTCGGCTTGTTGCTCTGCCATCCATACCTAAGAAACATCCATACAGCAGAACATTTAGCAACATGATGAAAAAATGCTATAATAGTTTCATAGCGTCTACGACGGATGATGTATGTTACACATACGAAGCTCACTTACCCGCTTCAAATTGTCCCTTGAGGCTGGGTGGAAGAATTTCTTACACATGTAGTTATTAAATCCTTTTCCCATTTTTGAAAGTTAAGGATCACTGCCACGATAGAATAAAAATGCTTAGGAATTTATAAAAAATTGTCATCAACGATCGACAACTCAACTCTTCTTCTTCTTCTTCTTCTTCTTATGGTTAGGTTGGCACCGAAACGTACGGCCAGTCAACTCAACTCACTGTCACCTGCACCATCGGGGCAAAAGAACTCCCCTGCAAGGCTGCAACTTGTCCCCACTTTTTCTCCGCTCTCGAGTCACGTGACCAGTGTTGGTTATACATATATTACAATAAGTGTGCATTAAGGACGTTGCCTAGTAAAATATACTTCTAATAAAAATGCCATGAAACTTACAAAATATCAAAGCTAAAAGTATT
>UXGC01001527.1:0-21248 GCA_900480045.1 Eurytoma adleriae | reverse complement strand
GATATTCCTTTAAAAAGCTTTATTTTCAATGAGACTTGTTAAGAAATATGTTTCATAGCAAATGAAACATATTTAATTGGGTGGCCCACTATACCTCGAAGGTTCACATTGCCCCACGGCCCGCTATGCCCCGCTCTCCCCTATAATACATATAATACAATTTATAATAAAACGTAAAATGTTCATTAAAAAATAAATCTACGTACTTCTTACATCGCATAATATTCGCTGAATTTAAAGTTACAGCTATACACTGTTAGGTACAGCATTTACTTTGTGCTCTACGCGCGTTACTTTTACCGATAGATTTTCCCGTTTTTTTTCTCTCGTCCGCCGCGCCCGCGACAAAAGCGATCGAGTCTCCTATTTACTCTCTTCATCATAAAGCGCCCGACGAGCTCCGCTCAATAAAAACCACAGAAATCCCTGCCACCCTGGGCTCCGCGTACCCATCAGCTGCGCCCAATCGACGAAAACCGCTCAAAGGCATACTTCGTCGTCTTAGCGGGCGGTGGGACGGCTTTCCCTCTCCTCCGCGCCGATCGGCGACGCAGAATCTGCGCGACGACACAAAAAACCGTTAAACCGACGAAGGTACATTCCTCGGCACCGGGGAGAGTCACGCGCCGGGGGTACGCGAGGAGCGTAGACCCCGACCGGGGGTGGAACGGCCGCGAGGTGCGTGGGCGCGCGAAGCCTCGCCTTCTTATCCGCGGGACGGGAGCTCCGCGGAATTAAATTGCACGAGTTGTTGTGGCGATGGCCCCGCGCTCGAACGTAATGTTGTTGCGTTTGTTTACGTTTTAAATTTAGAGTTTAGCCGGGTGAGCGATCAAGTCGACTGGATTGTAATCAGGACTACGTTTGCTTGGGAAATAATTAAAATTGTTACTTATTGTAGTGTGCCTAGAATTGCGAATTTTTAATTTACGGTTCAGACTTGAAAAATACTTAAGTATTTATTTAAATGTTAACTGAGTGTAAATATCTTTTTGCGAAGTTTTTGAAAAATATTTATTTATTTCATTGTTTCGCAAAAAGGAATTATGTTTTATTAAATTAGATTAATTAATTCGTTCAACTAATTGATTTACCAAATAAAAAACATTACAGTTGTTGACTAATGCATTTAGTCTGATGATTTTTCTTTTGTACTACTTAGATACTTGTTAAAAAAGATACTTAATTTACCGGCATCGTCACCTACAGTTGAATTAATGAGAAACTTTTAAAATTAGGGGAAATTGTTGTACTAATTACTGAAAGAGTGATTTTTTTCTAATTCAACTTCTAAATCAACTTTAGTACTAAACCAAAAAATTAAACAAGAGTCTTTATAGCAAATTTTATAATAAAAATTGTGAATAATATTCAAGAAAATTATAACGTGGAATAAAAAAAAATATTATTCTTTTGTCGTAATAAAAATATATTTTGCGTATTAAATAAAATTACAAGCTAAACATCGGAGTAACGAACAATATATATGCCTTCAGGGGTGCTAGTGTATTTTCAGTTAAAAAAGTATCTCCGCTACCTCATAAAAACCAATAATATAACTTTATTTTGCAGATAAAATTACAATAAGTTTAGTATATTAACTAAAAAAAGTAGTTCATTTAAAGTAAAAACAATACATTTCGCACAAAAAATGAATTTCATTTAAGTCCAACCGAGTAAACATTTCACTCTTGAACAAAAATACTAAAAAAGAACAAAACCGCAGCTCCTTTATTTTTTAAAACAAGCGCACAAAAAATGCGACATTTCCTACGTAGCACCAAAGGAGAAAAAGCGTGCAAGATAGCGGCGCGTATGAATCAAAAAATCCTCTTCGGAAAATTTGAATGAACCATCTCTCTCCCTCCGCGCGATCCTCCGGCAGCCCTCTCCTTTTTCCTCGCAAAACACAGCGCAGCAGCACAGAGACGCGCGGATACAAAGTACATACACATCACGAGGGAAAGCCGGAGGAGTAGAGGGAGGGAGGCCGTCGGGGGAGGCAGCGGCGGCGGCGGCGGCGGCGGAGGCGTAGGGGGAGGAAAAGGACGCTGAATGAAAAGGCGGGAGGGGTGGAAGGCACCGACGTACCGGTGGAAAAGGACGGCGACGTAGCGGCGCGCGCTGCCATTGGTCCGGGGCGGCGTAGCCGCCGCCGGCGGGGGTAGGGGAGACCCAGCCGTTCAGCCCGACGAGTCTCCGAGTGGCGAGACTCAGCTTCAGTGCGGACCTGCCACTCGAGTCGTCGACACCTCTCGCGCCCCAAGGCTCACCGGCAGTATCTCCCCCGAGTGTACTCGCTCGATTTTCTTCTCCGTCACTCACCCGCGCTCACCAACACCTCCAGACTCCTCTTCCCAAAGTAAACGCCTCGCCGCCAGTGCGACCGGTGTGTGTCCAGCCGCAGCAGTCGATCAGCAGCAGCCCTCGCACACGCACGGGAAGATCGCACACAGGCCGGCCGGCGTGTTATGAGAAGAGAGCACAGCGCAATATAACAGGTACGTCGCATTTATTTCCACACCCCCGCTTTTCGGTTCTCGATGTTCGCTCGTTAGTGTGCCGATCGATTTTTTTTTTTTTTTTTAACAAAATAAAGGAGGACTTCTATATGTGGTTTTAGCGGGGAAGAAGTCGCCCCCTTCGTTAGACCCCTCTGGCCCCCTGCAGCTTCTCCCCCGGAAAGTTTCACGGGGTTGCTCGGGAGAGAGAGTTTCATTTTCACGGGGTGTAACGGAAAAGCCGGCCCGATGCCGTTTCGCGGTTAACCTATAGAGCCCGGCGAACTTCCGACTTTCCCCTCGTCGCTCCCCTTCTCTCTCCAGAGCTTTGGTGTTGTTGTTTTTATTTTTCCCCGGCACTGCCGGTACACTCGTTCGCTCGTTCGCCGCGAAACGCTTGTATAGATTTTTAGTTCCAAAGGACCTTAGATAATTGTGTTTTTCTACAATAATATTGCTTGATTTTGTGATTATACGTCGCTCAGGGTATACAAAATGAAAAACAATCGATATTAAAAACAAATGCTTTGTCTGCTCTGAAGCGTTTTTAATTCGAAAACGAAAATATTTACTATTCATCGAACTTCGAATTGAAAACTCATCCGCATTGATTTTCACGATTCTATCCAATCTCCACTCGAAATTCAATCGAGCTCTCGAAGCCACAGCAGCAATCGTTGAATCTCAAAAATCTCGAAAATAAAATATTCGCTCTAACGCAAAACTGCGTTTGAAAGTAGTCTCGATCATTTTGAGGATTAATTATCCGAGGGCACGTCGCGACGCGAGCGTCGAGTAAACAGCGCGACGTAGACATACAATAAGTCACGGCGCGTCCTGACCTTTCGGCTCACGCAGGGAGCGTTCGGCTTTAAAGGCCGGCGAGCGACGCGGCATCGCAACGGGAGATCGAAATTCAAAATCGAAAGGGAAAAGCCCGGTTGCCGCGACGTCGGCCCTAATGAGCGTCTCATTACGAAATGAGTATGCGCCCCCCCCCTCCCCTGAAAGAGGGGAGGGTCGCCCATTTGCATCTTCGTGGGTCAAATTTGTCGTTTTTTGAGAATCGAAATTCCCCGGGTCTTTTATACGTCCATGGTGTCTATCATAATGGTTTGTATAAAATAATTACTTTTTGTACCCTATTTTGCAATTTAAACTTGACTAATTTCAAAACGCTACACAGTACACATCACTTGATGATATTTAAAAAAAAAATAATTATTGTTTGTTTATTAAAATTTTATTAAGAAACGTAACTAATCGACAGTGTTTTTAATACCCCGCAGGTTGATATAAAAACGCCATTCTATTAATAGTCCGACTAATATCATCTAATATTATACTTTATCGATAAAACCGTTGATTCGGAAATGCCGCTCCGAAATAAAAAGGCGCATATCCCGGCAAATTTTTTAAATTCCCGAGCCGAGCGAATCGATACGGAATAATTCGATAAAGCGCGCCGATCAGCCGGGGTATACTTTGCGCAGTTTAAACGCAAACAAACGGATTGCAAAATTACCCGCGGAGTACTTGGGAAAACAGCAGCGCAAATAAGGTCCACGGGAAAAATCGATGAGACGGTTAATTCGATTTCGCGGCAGGGAGAAAAATGAATAAGAGAAAGAGAGAGGGACGTATAACGGGCGCGCAGGGATGAAAGCGTCGGGCGAGCCGCTCCGGGGCAGACGCCCGGTCGATCCGTATAACCTTTAAATTAAAATTCGGCGGATCCGAGTGGAAAATATGCGCCTCCTTTCTCTCGTCGGCGGGGCGACCCTCGCCGGGGCCGGGCATGCGCCTCGTAAAATATCGACGGCCGCCGGGGGGGCGGAAGACGCTCTCTCGCTTTTTCCCTTTTTTTCGCCGCGCGGAGGAGGAGGGCTATTAGCGGGATTTTTTATGGGCAATTAAAATCCACGTCGCTCGCCCACCGGAAAGCGAACGAGCTTCCGAATGCCCGATGAATTGAGGGGGATTCTTGATTTCTTTTAAATTAGAAAATTGCTAGATTAAAAAAATATTAATTTTTTTTTATTAACTTTGAGAAAAACGAATGTTTATTTATAAGCTTTTAAATGCGAGGCTGATAATTCTTTTATTATTCCGTCCGATAAATAACGTGGATAAGTGTATTTTTATTCGAACGCCGAGGTGAAAATCAATGCCTCCAAAAGGTTTAAAGCTACCGCGTAACGATCAAACGTTCGCTTTAAAAAAAAAATAATAGCCGCGTGCTAATGAAATAATAAGATTACCCGTGTAAACTCGCTCGAGATAAACTAACCGTTCGCCGAGTTATACAAGTCATCGAACTCCGCGCAAGCTCTTTAAAAGTTTAATAGCTTCGAAAGCTCGCGGCGCGTTCGAACGGCGAATTGGAGCAAACAGCCCCGATCGCGAGAAAGACGAGGCTCTCTCACCTCCCCCCGGCATCTTAACTGCAATCAAACGCGAGCTTGCGAGCTTGCGATCGCGCGTACAGCGTATCGCTTTTACCGGCGAAAGAAAAGTCGCGCGAAATTCGACGAGGAAACTCGAGGATGAATAAGAGACTAAGAGAAAAGGAGAGAAAGAGAGAGACGAAGGGAGAGGGAAGAAAACATCGGGGAGATCTTTCATCTCGCCGGTGGGGGTGGAAAGCGAGAGCGAGGGCGGCGAGTATCGATTGCGCGCGCGAGAGAGAGGGCAAGGGCCAGGACGCGGCCACTTTCGCTCTCGTTTCCACGTTGATGACACCCGCGCCCGCGCCTTACACGCGCGACGCCCGCGACTTCAAAAGGGTGCGCGTCGCTCCCCCCCCCTGCGCGGCGCCTCGGGATTGAATTCTCATAAACGGCGCGATGACTTTTCGAGACGGCGCGGCGTCCGCGCGTGGAATTTCACGGATTTTTTTCCAATCGGATTGCCTTTGACTTCCCTTTGCGATGTTTTATTTTACTCCTGGGAGTAGGAATTTTTGAAATGCTTAGTCGTGCAATTATTGTTGCAAAGAATAAGAAATAGAAACGGGTTGCAGGCTATTTAACTTTTAAAATTTCAATTAGTATTATTAATTAATTCATTTAATTTGTTTACGTTTAGTTACGTGAAATTTTCTTCGTTATTTATCTATTCAAATTTTGAATTATTTACTGGATTGATTAATTCGTGAAAAAATTGAAATTTGAATTTATTTTAATAATGAAAATAGCAATCTCTTTATAAATCTTATTTCTTAATTTAATAATTTTGATTCTAAAAAACGCATTTAATTTAAAAGATCTAAGACAATATAATTAGTAATTACATACTAAATGGCTGTTTAAAAATGATTGATTTACCCGTGAATACTATATTATCATTGTAAATATTTATCTTTTAAATAATTATTAAATTAATGTAGAATAACATTCTCTTCACCGTCTACCTAATATCACTACAATCATTGAAATTATACTCCAAATTAATAAAAACATCTCTATTTATTGATAGTGGAATAATAAGTATGACTAATTTTAGTGATTTTTCATTAACTGTGTAAACAAATGATTTTTTCTTCACGAGCCAGTTTAACAAACATATCGTTTTTAATTACAATCCTAATGTATTTAACGAAAGTAACGTTTTTAACGAAAGAAAAGTATTTAACGAAAGTAACGTTTTTAACGAAAGTAACGTTTTTAACGAAAGTAACGTTTTTAACGAAAGTAACGTAGTTTTTAACGAAACTAACGTTATTAACGGCCGTAAACGATTGATTTTTTTCTTCACTCGCGTTTCATTTAAAACGAAAGCAAAGTCTCGCCTCCACAGCGCGAGTCTGCGGAATATCAATCTCCTTCAGAGATCTCCAAAAGAGAAAATCATCGCCGCCGACAAGACACTCCATCCCGCGCGGGTGCAGGGGCACTTACCCGTTCGCAAAGTACGTACCTACACTCAGCCAGGACCCAGTCGGGGCGAAGATGGCGGCGCGTCGCGTTTAATGGAGAGTAGCGAGAGAAAAAGGAGGCAGGGCTCGGAGAGGGCACATAATCTACTTTCCAGCCGAGGCTGTGTGCACACCCACACCCGGGCCGGAGGACGCAGACGCGGCTCCGGTGTATGTGTGTACATGCGCGCCGGTCCCGATCCATAGGTATACGTCCGCAGAGCCGCGCGCGCGGCCGCCACCCCCGAAAGCGAAAGCGAGCCGGCCTTCCTCCTCCTTCGGATGAAAACGAAATGAACGCGCCCGCCTTGGTTCGTTGACTCCCCGTCGGCGGGACGAGCTTTTTTACGCGTGCCTCCCTCCCCCTCTGTTTTTTTCTCTCCTCTCCCTCCTCACCCCGTGCGTACGTACCTTGTCTCCTTTTTTTTTTATCCGCCGCCCCCGCAGTTCGCCCGGCCCGCCGTAGACACTTATATTCGCCGCGGGTGTAAGTCGAGGATTTTATCCCGGCGGCGGAGCTTTTTTGCGCGTCGGAGGAGAGAGGGACGCGGCGAATGGCCGCAAGAGCCCACCGGGGCGGAGGGAAAATTTACTCGGGGAAGTAGACGCCCCGTTTATTGGATTTTTTTACGGCCGCCTCGCGCTTTTGGTGATTGGACTTGGTCTTCTTCTTCGTTAGGTAGATTAGACATTTTGCGCGGGCGCGGGGTATTTTTGTACTATATTAGCACTACATCTGGATGGGTATTTATATTTTGAATTTGCTCATTTTTGGAGACGTATTGTTGTACACGTGTATATGTCTTCTTACGGTTGAGGAAATTGACGAGTGACTTGGCAACGTGGGAAAGACCACTAGTCATAGTAGCTCCTTGAAAAGTAAATAGTCTACTCGTAAAAAATCAAAACATACAGAAAGCTTGACTTGCTCACTCTGACGATTAGTAGTCGTTTAACCGAATACACGAAAATTACAAAATCTTATTATAGATCGCTCAAGTCACTTAAACTTTAATTTTTGTTTAACTCATAGAATTATAATTTTTACAATTTTTAAATAAATTATTCATTCTCATTTATACTAACAAACATGCGCAGATGTAGCTATATACATAATTACACAGTCACGACCGCGGAAACAACGGAATTTCGTGCCGAATGGAACAATAAGATGAGCACAAAACTCCGCGAAAAATAAATTTTGTAGTTGGGCATTCGTATATACCTGCATCCCGGTGAAAAGGCGAAAATGCTTGGGGCTCCGAAACGCAGGTATACGTATTTCGGGGCCTTAAGCCACCGAAATACTTTGCTACGGAGCGAAAATTTATTTTTCTTATAATAGCCCCATATATACCCTTCGCCTCCTCGGCCTCTCCATCTCCAAGTCGTATTTAAAATGAAGCCTCTCGGGAAGGTCCCTTCGACTGGAAATTTTGTTGTTGCCTGGGAAATCGTACAGATGGATGTGTCTGCAAGGGTTTTTCTTCCGTTCTTACCGTTTACAGCTAGTTGAGCGCTCTAAAATTGGATATTTTATGATTGAACATCTGCAAATCTTGTAAACATCGGCAGTAAAAAAATATAAAATTATTTTAGCAATAAAAGAGATTATTGGTCAATAATTTGCCTCTGGGTATATCGAGTAAATATTCGGTTACACGATGCTAGAATTACAAGTGTTATGATACGAATTTGTAATATTTGAATTTCAATCATAATTTTATGTTCGTTTAAGTTGACTATAATGAAATAACGATTAAGTTTTTCTTAAATACTTTGAGATTTATTTTACTCCATTTATTTTAACATTAAAGATATTGAAGACTTTTTTGTTTGAAATAATAATTTTTATGAATTCTTAATTTAACAGTAACATAAAAAAATTACAATCGTCAGAATAAAAGCGAATTAATTTCCTTTCGTAGTCGCGCACCTAGAATTAATTCCTGCTCTTTAAACCGGCGCGGCTACGAGACGGAGTAGGAAGGGGGTGGTAAAAAAATGCTAATTAAATACGACGGCGCGTTAAGGGCAGCGGGCCCGCTTTTCAAAGGGACTCGGCGACATATGCGCGCGCGCGAGCGAGAGGAGAGAGGCAGAGAGAGAAAAAAAAACTGGTCCACCCCATTTTTAACGTTGCACGCTTCTGCGTCTCGCTGTGTTGTACTCCGGCGCGCCGCCGGTCGATCGAAATAATGCGCGCAGTTGACGCCAGATAAAAGATTAGGCCGACGCTCCGGTGGGCTCTACGGGCTCGGACTGTACTGTAATTATCGGCCGGAGCCTCGCTGAATAATTGACGATAAGCCGTCACGAGCCCGCGCTATTTATAAGTTTTTTTACCTTTCTTTATTGCTTATTGTTTGAGTGTAGTATTTATTGCTGGATAGATACTTGCGATAAGGTTTACTTAGTAATTACCGATTTTGAGATTTAGAATCGGTTGGATTAAGAATATACGTTCGTACTATTTTTATTTCTTTTAAATATAATTAATTTATTAAAAGAAAAAATTATATGGTAAATTTGATTGTTTTGATTTCGTAACTTCCGATATCTTAATTCATATAAACGTAAAATTGAGAAATGAAAAATGTCGGTTACTTTTCTATGTCCCATCTAACGGAACTAATGGAATTATTCATGCAAAGACCCAGTAAACAGCCGTAATTCGATTAACGGTCGATATCGATTGGTCTCGTGCCGAAAATAAGACGATCCTTAACACACGACGTTCCACGTAAAAAAAAAATATATCATCGGCGCACCCCGTGCTGTAGCTTCTCTTTTGAAAAAGCCGCGGTCCAGGCTTGTTTTTCGAGACGAAACGTCGGTTACCGAAAATTTCCAGGCTTCCCGCATCCGCTCGCGTAAAATCCGACGCGAGAATATACGGGAGAAGAATGAAAATGTCCCTACTGACCGTGGGGCGTCGGAAAAGTTTCGGGTTCGCGCTGCAGGGTGGGCCCCTCGTTCCTGGAAAATCGGCCCCACTATCCACTCCGGCGAGCAGCCGGCCGGCTTTATCTGGCCGACAAATGCTGCGCGGAGCCCGGTCCCGCTCGTGGGGGAGGGAGATACGGGTCGGGCCTGCACTGTGTCGGTGGGTCGCCGCCGCTCAGCCCCCGGAAAAGCCGGCTGCCAGGCAGTTGCGAGCGGCCCTCTCCTCCCCGTCTCCCGCTCCCCCTCTGCATCTTTCTCGTAAGGACTTTCCTCGGCCGCGGCTGTTCACAAGCTCGTTTACGGCTGCGTTACGGCTAGTGGACTGCGACGAATTGGCGCTGCCGCTCTGGTGATCGCTATCGATCCGGTCGATTTCCAAATCTTGATGGGTCGTTTAACATGATTTTTCAGTTTGCTAAGAGATGGAACACGTCAAATTAAGATTTGAGAGTGAACAATATAACTTGAAAAGAATTTTTATATAGGTTACTATTTTTTTAATAATCAATTCGTAAAAAAAGTTAGTAAGTCCTTTAAACTAACTTTAAGTCCTTCAAAGTTCAGTTTTTACATAACTTTTATCTGTAAAATTTCAAAATTTCTTTCCTTAAGTTCGTAGCAAGTTATAATAGTTATTTTATATTATATTTTACAACATAAATGCTTCTTCTAATTATCGAATAATAATATTATTTTCCAAAGCTCTGTATTTATTAGACCAGTGTAGAACTTAATAATTGATACAAATATGAGAAATTTTCAAGGTCGTTCCATAGATTCAAATTCTGACCCGCTAATAGGTAAACATCGTCCAATATTTATATTCGTTTGATAGAAACAATCAATTTAAATATTCAGAACAATTTCGTGATATATAGTTGAAAAAATTAAATAAAAAATTCCTCGACTATGCAAATTTGTACTCTTATGGCACAGTCATTACGAATTCCATAATCTAGGCAAATTCTTGATGAAATTCAAAAAATAGAAAACATTTTTCGTCAAAATCCTCCGTCTTTATGACACTCTTTTCTTTTCTTCGCTCTCTTTTGAAATGAGATCAATAAATCTCCTAAAAATCAAAGGCGAGTGAAACATTAAACGGGGTTTCAACTTAAAAAGTAAACCTGTTCCAACGAAGAAGCGACAGAAGTAGTCCATCTCACGATGCCCAGCTTCGCTAGAAAAAAAAAGACAATACCTTTAGAAACCTACTCAGAAGAAGGAAGGCAGCTCCACTTTTCCAAATTAAAAGGGCATCGACAGTCGCCCCATCCCACCGAATAGTCGCGGGCAAATTATAAAAACGGGGGGTGGAAGCGCTGGCCTCGAACTTTTCCATCGGTAGCCCCCATAAATTTCCGCGCCATCCTCCCTCCTCGGGGCTGGTAATTTTTTCCGAGCCCCGGCCACTCACTCCTTCCGCCGTGGGATCTGCGGGGCGCGTCCGAGTGACTTTTCCCCGAAAGAGCGGGAGCTTTTGTTGATCGATGCGCAGCGGCCCTCGCATTATACGCGCCTCGTGACCTCGACGCTTTCCCCGCTTATTAAGGGGACCCGCGGACGCCTCCGTGCGAAAACGAGCTTTTCCCGTCCCCTCGCGACTTTCCCTTTTGTTCGCCGAGTCGCCCGCTTCCATTTGCTCCGGTGTAACGCGCTTCCCGACTTTTTCCGATAAAAAAGGGAAATGCGTGTGAATTTCGCGAGGCTATTAAGGAGTTATTAAAGTTTAATACTTTAGACTAGTTCAGCACTTTTAAATTTTGGCGGGGGTGTCTTCTGGGATATTGAGTTTCCCGGGGATAGGGAAAAAGTGGCGAATTGCTTCTAAATGTAAATTGTAAAGTTTCAAGACTAAAATTGAAGGAACCTAATTGTCTTCGACGGTTTAAAGTCGTTTCATATAATTGTCTTTTCAAAGTAAACACTAAAGTCCAGGAGCATTCCGAAATATAGACAACCTATCTGTCAATTAAGATTAATAATTATTACGAAAATTCAGTATGAATTGTATAATTTCCTTTAAAAACGTTTCAACAATCATAAATTTTTATTAAATAAATTTACAATTATTTAAAAATAATAAAAAAATTCAATTTTAAACTTAACACCCTTTATAGTTACTACATTAATAATTTAATACATGTAAATTTTTCAATTAATTATCGATGCACTTTCAATATTATAAATATTTAACAAAAAAAATTGCAATGCGTCATATCAGTTACTTTACATAATACATTAATGTTTGTGTATCATAAGTAAAATTTCCATATTAATTTTTATATCAAAATTTGTACATATGTCCATAAAATATTAATTATTACCAATCGTTCACTTATTTAATTTCTTTAAATTCATTCTAGTCTTCTTCCCTACGTCTAACTCTTGTCAAACGTAAACGAGTATAATGTGTGCATCGCATTAACCGATGTAATCCTCGAATAATTCATACGCAACAGTCTTCGAGTAAATTTCGCTTTATCAACCTTATCTCAGTCAAGTTAAAAAATCCAACCCATTAACCGGCATTAGAAATAATTAAACGCCTCGGCATTTCCTCCGCCGCCAACGGCAGCTGCGTAGGTCCCAAAATCCCTCTTCCTATATCCACCGCGCCGCGTCGTAATCAGCCAATCAGCCCGTGTACCGGCGATTCACTCTTGCCCCGAGAAATGACGCTTCAACAATCGTCGATTGAGCGCCCGGCGAAAATAAAAAAAAAAGACTGACGCGCAGCCGCGCGCCCGGGGGGTTCCTCTCGGGGAACCGGTAGGCCGCTGTATACGCGAGCGGAGAAAGTGTAAAGGGCGAGGCGAGGAGAGAGCAGCTCCCCTCGGCATCTGTGCGCCCGACGCACGCGCCTCGCGGTGCAGAAGGGTGACGGAGGCCCAGATTCCCCACCCCTCGGCTCTTATTGATTTCTCGGGTCCACGTGTGCGGGGCCCGGCGGGCGCGCCAGGCGATGGGGCCCGACAGTCCGACGAGGAATCTTGTTTTGACGAGACTCGCTCCGTCTCGGTCGCGTCCGCGTGTCTGCGGTGTTCGGGGCTTATCTTCTTCTTCCGGATTCCACCGACGAGGGTTGCGATCCTGCCGCATCGGCTTCCTGGTTTCGGTGCACAATTGGACTTTATGCCGGCTACGGGTAATTCGGTGTAAACCGGCTGTGTAGAAATCTGTTGACATATTTTTCAAAATCAGTAGTATTTTTTGACGTTTTATTCATACTAAACTTTTAGGAGAAATGTAAAAATATTGTTTGTGAAGTTTCATTCATAATTAGTAAGCTAGAAGTCTATACGTGTAATAAAAATCGTGTATAATAAGCTTGCATTTGTGCATTAAACAAAATTAGAAGTTTTAATTAAATATTTCTTCAAGGTCGTACCAATTAATAATTAAACATTTTTTTAAAACTAATATATTTAGTCGATTCAAAGAAATTATTTAGATGACATCCCTTAATTAGTAAGCAGTATGCTACGTAATAAATCGTTTTTAATAATTGGAAGGATACAGTTATTCAACTAAATAATTCTTTAAGGAGTGTCGACTGAACAATTTCTTTGAATCAACTATAAGTACATTTTTCTTAAATTTATTTATTTATTCGATTCAAACAAATCACACGATTGGCACCGATTGAAGAAATACTAATTTAGTTAAAACTACTCATTTTTTCATTGAAAAAGTTAATTTATCAATCATAATTAATGCCACTTAACTCTAAAATTTATTATCAAATTACAAGACTCTTGTGTCAAAAAATAGCAATCCTCTTTAATATCAAGAAGAGAAGAGTTGAATTTTATTACAAGAATAAAACTCGCCTTATGACACCATCAAGTAATTGCGAAAAATCCAATAATAAGTCCGCAATTGCACATCAATAATTCTTTCCACAATTTCATCTCTCATCCCTCACATAACGAAGAAATTAAACTCCAGTGCTCCTCGTCATCTCTTTTCCAATTCGAAAAGAAGCCGTAAGTAACAGATGTTTCTTTTTCTTCCTCTCGCTTTCACTTTCCTCATCTCCGCTCCACCCCTCGACATTCCGCCGTCACGATATCTCGCCTAGTCCTGACGCCAGCCAGTTCCCTCCTCTTCCGTCTACACGCGTGTCTCTCTCGCTCCGTCTCGTTCCCTCAGGTCGTTGGTTGGTTATTCATAACCGGTGTCGGGGACGCGCTTCCGCGTAGGCCACTTCCGCGTTCCTCCGGCCGGGGTAGCCCGAGCCGGTTCCTCGGGGGAAGAAGTCACGCGGGAGCCGCCGGTTTTGTTAAGGAGGCTGTTTACATATTACGCATTAAGGATGCTGCCCTTTGCCCGGACTATTTTTACGCCGCCGCTAACCGGCGCTGCTTGTTTCGATTGCCTTCGGGGAAAGATTCTTTTTTTTAAAGAGGAGTAGGACGAACGAATGCGTCACGGGCGGAAGTCGCCACTGCACCGAGGAATCTGGGCTGTTGGGTCGAAAGCCGTGACCGTGAATTTAAGTTTATTGCTCGGTTCTGAGTGGGGATGCGGGCGCGCCTGCATTTGCCCAGGTATCTCAATTATTCGACGAGATAAAACGGAACGGCACTGAAGCGGGGGGATTTACTTGGATGTCTTATAAGACTTGGGTATCATAATAAAGACGTAGTAAATTTTTTAACTTTAAAGAAATTTTTTCGTTTTTTGTTACAGATTTGAATAAACCCGCAGAGCGACGTTAAGACGTCAGATTGTCGCGCGGAAGATGAATCCTCAAGATAACTCTATGAATCAAGGAAAAAACTACTTTAATCGTGCGGTAAGACAGCCGTGGAATCCCAATAATGTTGTGTCTGATCCAATTTGCATGCCAGTGCAAGAATCCGCTATTGTACCCTATCAGGTATGCATCCTCACGCTTGTTGCTTAATTAATACACTAAGTTACTCTAGAACGTATAGCCCTAGTCATTTTTTTTAATTTTTTGTATTTACATGTAGGTATACCGCTAGTTCCTACATCTTAGCAATAATTAAATGTATAACGCTAGTTCCTACATCTTAGCAATAATAGTTCAATCGTCAAATACAGGGGATACTGGGGCAAGCAGTTGTCTTGGCTCTTTTTTGTTTTCCTGACGTTTTATGAAATAATATATATGTGTCTAAAAGTACAAAATTTTGAAAAATAAATATTCACAGTACTTATCCAGCCCCGGTCTCCCCTAATAATGTAACGTCTTTTTCGTGTTGTCGTCCAGTCTTAGTAAATTTAAATAATTCTCACACAGCATAAAACGTAAACATACACATTCATACACACTAAATCAGTAACATTGAAATTTTCACTTAAATTAAAGGTTGAATCGATTACACTATGGAATTTTACTATAATAAAGTAAAATAAGCCCATAAAATCGATTCAATCCTTGAGTACAGTAGTTAGAGCAGATCGTGAGGACAAATATAAAATTTGCAGGAAAGAATTGACTCCTCGCCGTGGCTCATGCCGCAGTCCGGCTTCTCGAGCGCGAGCCCACCGGGCACCGCATCCACAAGCAGCAGCCCGAATTCAGAGTTTTGCAACTCACCCGATAATCTGAGCGTTGAATCGCTCATCGAAGGCCTCATGCGGGTCGTACACGGCGACGATCAGTTTGATTTAAGAAGCCTCTACACATCGCCCAGCGCCAACTGTCGGGAGTGCACCGACGTGCCATGCGACTCCTGCGTTAACTATCACATCGTAAGTTCAAATTATTATAATAAAAACTGAAAAAAATAAAAGGTATAAAAAATATTAAAAAAAATGGAAAACAATCAAACGTATAAAAAAAAATTTTTTTAATCAAACGTACCTATATTCTAAAACAAAAATTTTATTCGCTTAATTTGTTGGAGTATTTGAAACCGATTTTATATGAATATTATACTTTTTCCAATAAACTGCGTACATATACCAACTTGACCGATATAGTTGTTCAAAGGCACTTTTTCTCCCCAAAGGATACCTAAAGAATAAAAGATACCTATAAAAATAAAAAATTAATAAGAATACACCGTAAAAAATATTAAAAAATAATAATATGTAATAGATGAACTTGTTGTTACAGTTGCAATCCCAGCAGCAGTTCTCGCCGGTGCGCCCGCAATCTCAGCAGATGTCCCCGCGGATGTCCCCGCGGATGTCCCCGCAGATGTCCCCGCAGATGCCCCCGCAAATGCCCCCGCATATGCCCCCGCAGATGCCCCCGCAGATGTCCCCGCAGATGCCCCCGCAGCCGGTCTTCTTGGGTGAGTCGTCGATCCAGCCGATGTCGTTGGAGATCCCGCCGCCGATTCTGGTGCACGATTGCTTCCCGAACAAGAACGTGCCCCTCTACTGCGAGGTGCACCGCGACGCCCAGCGCTTCTACTGTCAGACCTGCAGCAAGCCGTTCTGCGCCGAGTGCGGCCATCACATGCACATCGGCCACTCCACTCTCCTGCTGGGGGAAGCGATCGAGAGGGCCAGCCATCAGGCCAACCAGATTCTGCACGAGGCCCAGGTGGGCATAGTGACCCTCAAGGAGGACCTCGAGACGCTGCATACCGACGCCGATATTCTCGAGCAGAAGTCCCGGCAGGCGACTACCGACGTGATGATGTGCGTCCGCCGCATCGTCCAGGCGCTGGAGGCGCGCGAGAAGGAGCTCATCGATAAGATCGAGAAGAGCCGCGTGGCCAAGATCGAGTCGCTGCACTCGCGCGACGAGGGACTCAGGCAGAGCATCTGCAGACTGACCAGAGCAACCGAACGGCTTTCACAATCCATGGAGGCGGCTACGCTGGCTAGCAACCCGCTGGATCTGTTTCAGACTAAAGACATGGCCTCGGGTGAGGTCTTCCAGGTTAGATGCATGCGCCAAAACTGGCAGCCAATTGAGGAGAACTGGATCTCTTTCACTGGTCCTGAGGCCAACATTTTAAGCACAATCACTACTTTGGGCAATATCATCACCGCCAATCCTGGACCCATCGGTGATCGTCGCACTGTGCGCGGTCGCGGCAACGGCGGCGTTTCCCCACCGGTAAACTATGCCTATGGCTTTATGAATGTAAGATTTGTGTTGCACTTCTCCAAGTAATACTTTTAAGACAGGTTTTCTCTAATTTGGACGTTACATGAAAAATAAAATAAAATTTTATTAAGAACGTGTGATGGAATAAAAAAGTATTCGACACGTATTTTTTATTTTTTCAATTAGTGATTATTCATAAAGACATAGTCTTTATAATGTACCATGTTTAAAAAAATTCAATGCATGTGCTGGAAACAAATTTTATCAGCGAACACGAACTTTGCTGAATTAACATGAAATTTAATTTAAATTACATGCATTTCAAAGATGATTAAATTAAAATTAGTGATCATTCAATTGAATACAATGTAAATTAAATTAGATTTAATTTGCATTTAGTAAAGTTCTTGTACGCTGATGAAAAAATCAATTTTTTCTTTGAATATCGTTGAAATTAATAGTTACATTTTAACAAAACTTGATACTATTTGGAATACAATATAAAAAATGTTTCAGTATAGCAAAGTAACTTCTTTAAAACTTCATTTTTAAGTCTACTCTAATATTTATTAGTTCTTTCAATGCATGCATAATACATCTTTGATCTTCATCAAAAGCTAAATATTGAAAAGTATTTCAACTAAGATTTTTATATATGACTGTGATTCTATTTTAATTAAAATTGCTATCTTTATTCAATAATTTGTTTGCATATTAATTAACGTTCCTGTGCTCGCTTAACTGTATTTAATGCATTAAAAAAATTTAAAGCGCAATATTCACAAAAATCCTAAATTAAATTTTATTTATTGCAGTTCTACCGTGGAGGCTCACCCGCAGGCCCAGCTAACGCCATCCAAAACTTCCCACTGGCACCGATACCGCGTGGCCGCGCGGTCTCAGGTAACGGCTACCCGGTCGTCGTTAACAGCGGACTGAACGGCCTGCATGGACCCAAGCCCCCAGTAATCCAGATAGGCTGCAACGGCGAAATGCAGGACAACCTGTGCCGCCCCTGGGGCATCGCTTGCGACAGAGACGGCAACGTCATTGTCGCCGATAGATCCAACAATCGCATCCAGATTTTTCGGATGGACGGTACCCTGGTGAGGCGATTTGGCACCCATGGCACGGGAGCTTGTCAGTTCGACAGACCAGCTGGTATCGCCGTTGACGCCCGCAGGCGCATCGTCGTCGCTGACAAAGATAATCACAGAGTTCAGGTGCGTTGATCTTTCACTGAAACATAAAATAGTTTACATCAAAAGTTAGCTAGTGTACATAAAAAGTAAACGATTACATACATACTACAAACTATTATACGTGCACCAAAAGTAAATTATTGTGTGTACATCACAAGTAAATTATTGTTTGTTCATTAAAACTAAACAAATTTATGCACACTTAAAGTAAATAGTTAATTACACTTAAGCTAAACTGTTTGATGTACACATGAAAAATAAACTATCGTATATAAGAAATTAAAACACCGATTGCTAATTTTCTAGTCTGATCAATTGTAGGTCCTAACGATGGAGGGAGGTTTTCTGCTGAGTTTCGGTGAGAAGGGCTGCGGTCTGGGTCAATTCAACTACCCGTGGGACGTGGCTGTGAACTCCGAGTGCCAGATCGTCGTCTCGGACACGCGCAACCACCGCGTGCAGCTCTTCAGCCCCGAGGGCATATTCCTGCGCAAGTACGGCTACGAGAATGTGAACAGCATGTGGAAGAGCTTCGACTCGCCGCGCGGCGTCGCCTTCAATCCCGAGGGCAACATCGCCATCACCGACTTCAACAATCACCGCGTGGTCATCGTCGACTCGGAGTGCAATGGCTCGCGCGTCCTGACCTGCGAACTGGGCCAAGGCAACCGGCAGTTGCAGCGCCCCCAGGGCCTGATAGTCGACGACGAGGGCAACATCATCGTCGCCGACTCGCGCAACCACCGCGTGCTGATCTTCAACTCCGCCGGCGCATTGAAGGGCCAAGTCGGCGGGGGCGGAGCCGAACAGATGGACAGACCCTCGGGCGTTGCACTCACCCCGGACGGCAGGATCCTCGTCGTCGACTTCGGTAACAACCGCGTCCTATTGATCTAAGCTGGGACACGTGACTCGGACACACACAATTACTGGGACAATCGAGACTCGGAATAAAACTTCTTTATCCTTTAATAACGTGCGATTCTCTAGAATCGCGATGCAATTGATTTTTTGTGCAAAAGAATCTTAGGCAGGGAGCGTTTCTGAAACGTACAGATTCGACTTTTCATCTGCTTTTAATGTGAGACGTCTTTCAATAGTTCAGAGCATCGAACGTAGGAGACGAAAAATGATAAGATTTTTTAAAGAGGAAAAATTGATATATGACGAAATAATTAACAACAATGAACAATTTCTGGACGAGAAACGTTTTTGAAACGTAAGAGAATGATTAGCGTGGATTCGTCTTTTCGTCGGCTTTAAATGTATTAATAACAACTTAAACGGTTCAGAGCTTTAACTAAATAAACCGAAAGTAAGTTTGAAAAAATTATATCACGAGCGGACGCCGCGCGTCGGACGTTTTTGAATTCTGGCGAAGTGCAATCGCGAAGTGATCGGCGAATTATAAAAGTGTTGGCGACCCGAAATCCAACGCTCCATCAACTCGCTCGCAGACGTCGAAAGCCAATTTCGCGTCGTTATATGCATGGGTCGTCATTATTAACGCGACGAGCGGAAAGGTTACTTGCAACGTTACTTCAGTGCGATTTTATCAATTGTACAAAGTAATACTTAGTTTTATTAAATTTCGAAGAATTAATTCTTCTAGAGTACCAAAAAAAGCGTATTTTGCCTTCGCCAATCATTTTGCGACGTACGCTTCTTTAATGTACAAATTTTAATGTTAGCTGATGATAGCCGACTAGAGCTCAGCTTTGCTGATCCAAAACTCAAAAGTTCGTTTACTGAATTATTAAAAAAATGAGGGGAAAAATGAAAAAAAAATGATAAAAGGGGAAAAAATAAAAAAAAAATAATGATGTCTCAAACAAATATTGCGGGTAAGAAAAAAAAAAGAAAATTAAAGGATGGTCTTCCACAAAACTTTTAACGTAATTTTAAGACGAGTAAATGACAAACGAGTTAACTGGATTCTGATAAATGACTGCTTCGACCCGCGGCGTCAGTTTTTTTCTAATTTACTTTTATAAACTCGTAGATCTAAGATAAAATTAAAATTTATTTTTATTATGATTGATGTGAAATGTCTAAATACTTGATTAAAGTAACAGAGACAAAAACTCTTTCCAAATAAGAGTCATGATTGCTAATAAGTATATATTATTCGACTATAGGTATATTGGTAGAACAAAGCAATACTTCCAGGAACGAAACAGAATTATTTAAATGAAAGAAATATAAAAAGCATTTTCAAAATGTTCGGTTGTGCATGTGAACTCCGATGCGTTTTATACATTAAAATTATGAGTTGTGATTTTCGGCGAATTCCAAATTTAAAGTTTACAGATTTAGAGTATAAGAACTGTTTCTTCTTTCCGAAGAAAAAACAGATTCAATGAAAATTTATAAAATTTTTGTCGCAATTGTGATATGCGAGAAAAGGTATAAAATATCGCCAATTTGTTGATGCAATTAATTGATTAGTCCGAGTGCTAAACTCGCCCAAATTTTTCGTGATTTTGTCTTTTATAGTCAATTTTAAATAATCTAGAGGATTCTTTCTAAACCCCTAATTTTTTTTCGTTTCACACTTTGTTCATTCTGTTTTCTTCATAATCGTTAAACTACGATTACGCGTGATTTTAGATATTAAGAAGAAAAAACGGCTGTTTTTTATGGTCAGTCGAATACTGTGTGGTTTAAAAATTAGGTTTTAGTTAATCATTTTATTTGACTGATTGTAGTCAATTTTTATACGTATTTTAAGTTTTATTTTAATTGATTGTGTTAGTACTTGTTACTTCAGTTTTCACTTTTCTACTTTGTTCTCTTTTAGCATTATAAGATAAATACTAATTTTCACCACACGCTCACCGAAAGTTCATTTTCCCTCCCGATGTCCCATCGGGAATTTATGAGGGATTCTACAAAAAAAGAACGCGTTAGAGGGTTCAAAAAAAATTAAAAAAAAAATGTTGAGGCACACTCACACTACAAGTTTTTTTCGTTCTATGGGTCATACAATAGGCGAAAAAAATGTTGAACCAACAATTTCGACATGTATATTTTTTTACTGCTTATACACGGGGATTCCCATATAATGAAAAATCTTCGTTATATGGGAATCCCTGTGTATAAGCAGTAAAAAAAATATACATGTCGAAATTGTTGGTTCGACATTTTTTTCGCCTATTGTATGACCCATAGAACGAGAAAAAACTTGTAGTGTGAGTGCCTCAACATTTTTTGAACCCTCTAACGCGTTTTTTTTATAGAATTCCTCTTATACTTTCGGCTCGCTGTTAGTGAAAAATAGTATACATACCTAGCCCTGTAAAATAAGAAAGCCTCAGATCACATGTTTTACAAATTACATCTTATCTTAATTACAAATTATCTGAGACTTTGCTTATTATGGCCTTGTATAATAAGAAAGCCTGAGATCACATGTTTTACAAATTACATCTTATATTAATTACAAATTATCTGAGACTTTGCTTATTATAGCCTTGTATAATAAGAAAGCCTCAGATCACATGTTTCACAAATTACATCTTATCTTAAGGGGCTATGGGACATATAGCTCCTTTTCTCAGTTAATTACCTGAAACAAAAAGATTTTCAGGTTAAAAATTGTAATAATATTATATATGAATAGTATATAACATTTTTTAATA
>UXGC01001526.1:0-21314 GCA_900480045.1 Eurytoma adleriae | reverse complement strand
GGGTTATGAGCCCGACGAGCTACCAGGCTGCTCCATCCCGCGTCTGAAAGGGTTAATGTTTTAAATATTGGTTGCGGGAGCCGGATTTGAACCGACGACCTTCGGGTTATGAGCCCGACGAGCTACCAGGCTGCTCCATCCCGCGTCCGATAGCGGCTCACTATACTCAGGATCAGATCCGATGCAAGTTTTTTTCTTAAATATTGCGATATTTTATTATATCTTGTACATAAAAGAGACGTGATGATTGATTTTTGTTCTTTTATGCATATTAGGCATCATGCTTAGTGATAGCCTATGTCAGCAAAAATCGATAGCTAAATAAACAATCAATAAAATAAATACATAACTTTTTTAGTGCTAATGCAAAAGTAGTTATTTAATTATTATCTTAAATCAGTAAAATATTTTATCAAAAATTATCTTGTCGATTGGGTGAGGGCATAATTTATTGCTAATTTAAGTCTCTAGAATGAGATTCAATTAAGCTGATAAGTATGAGACAGATAATATGAGTTAATCGTTATTACCCAATCGGTTATTATGCTATGTCGATAAATAGATAACCAGTCGGTTTTACTATCATAATAGATATAATCAGGATTTGAATTAATAAATTAATTTCTTTTTTATTAGTGGTGAACACGCTATTTTTGTTAACTAAGGTTAAACATGCAATTACTCCTTTCAGAAGCTTGGCTGCGGCGCTTCGCTGGTATCGGCCGCCTCTATGGTCAAAAAGCGTTAATGCTTTTTGCTCGCTCTCACATCTGTGTTGTTGGTATTGGTGGCGTAGGTTCATGGGCTGTGGAAGCATTAGCAAGAACAGGAATCGGTACGATTACTCTGATTGATATGGATGATGTTTGTGTGACAAATACTAACCGACAATTGCATGCATTAAGCGAAAATATTGGTCAACCAAAAGTTGAAGTCATGAAATCACGTATCTTGCAAATTAACCCTGAATGTCAAGTTAATATTGTTGATGATTTTGTCTCGGCCACGAATCTTACTGAGCTGATATCGATGCAATTTGATTATGTGATTGATGCTATCGATAGCATACGGCCTAAAGCTGCTTTATTGGCTTATTGTCGTCGTTATAAAATACCTATTGTCACCACTGGAGGAGCTGGTGGGCAAATTGATCCTACACAGATCCAGGTTAAAGATTTAGCGAAAACGATCCATGATCCCTTAGTTGCCAAATTACGTGAAAGATTAAAAACGGATTTTAAAATAGTCAAAAATAGCAAAGGTAAATTAGGTATTGATTGTGTCTTTTCGACCGAACAGTTAGTTTATCCACAAAGTGATGGAACAGTTTGTACGAATAAAAGTAATGCGGAAGGGACAATGCGTATGGATTGCGCCGCTGGTTTTGGCGCAGCAACAATGGTAACAGCGAGTTTTGGTTTTGTTGCTGTTTCGCATGTTTTAAAAAAATTACAGCGTAAAATGATAGCTAGTGAAAGAGGATGAAATAATTTGTTAATTCAATATAATCCGTTAAGGCAATAGCGTCATTTTCAGCCTGTTGCCAATTAATGGCTTTATCCAGCCTATAACCGCGTTAAACGCCAACACTCCGGCAATATTGGTGTGCCTGCATCAAATTGATAAAGAATGGCTTCTGAAAAAAAAATGGGAAAATTTAGCTTTGGTTAATATTTTACCCCCTTGCAAGGAACTATCTCTGCTAACAGTGCGATTTTTCCATAACAGATACCAAATCCTGTTGGGCTATACAGTTTATGGGCTGAGAATACATAGAGGTCAATGTCTAACGCTTGTACATTAATAGCACGATGCACAATGCCTGTGTACCATCAGCCACGACTAAAATATTATGTTGATGCGCTAATTTAGTGATAGCCTGAATATTGGGTTATTCACCCGTGAAATCCGACATGTGGCTAATCGCAATGATCCGTGTTCTTTATTAATAAGCGTTGTTTGGTGTTTAGTCGAAAGTTATTTTATCTCTTCTAAGCACTATTTAACTATTTTAGCATTAGTCTATTCAGCCACGATCAACCATGGGATCAAATTGGCATGATGTCCAATTTCGCTGACCATTATTTGTTATAGGATTGGAATCGAGAGCGAAAATAGCTTTGAGTAATAAAATTAATTGATTCAGTACTAATTTTCGTCCAAATAATTTTCTCCGTTTGATTATCATTAATCAGTTTGGCTACTTTCTGGCAAATTTGTTCATAAATATACGTTGCTATTTATGCTGTAGGATGTTGATCGCGATGAACAGAGATATTAATAGGTTGATAGCAATTAACAGTCGCCGAGATCAAATTATTGGGTTTAAGGGCAGTGGCCGCACTGTCTAGAAAAATAGTTATGTCTTGGATTGCAGGAAAATATTGGCGAAATTGTGCTATAGAAAATGTTGTTGTCATGAAAAGCACGGCTAACAGAATATTTAGAATCTTTATGTCTAATTATTGCAATTTAACTATGCCATAAATGATCTTTCTCACAAGGTTTGTTATATTTGTTTAAATTAGAAAAATGGTACTAATATTGATTAATAATATCTATTCTATCTGTATTATAAGTATATCATTCGATTATATTCGGCGATGAGAAAGATATTTATTTAGCGGATATAAAAAAACGCCGCGTTAAGTACGGCGCGATAAAATTACTATGGACAGACAAGGTAAATGTATAGGAGTGAAAATAGTAGTATTAACTACCTAACCTGGAAAAACCAGATAATTTGCAAACACAACATCACATCCATAAAGCCAAGAATTTTAAATAAATTAACTACTTAGCGATTCATTCAGTCCTAGGAAGCAGTCTTACTATAGACATATACTGGTTTATCTACAATGGACAATTTATAATGCTTCAGATTATAAAAACTAATGGATATATAAGGATGAGTAAGACGCGATCATGTCAAAATGTATGCCTCCTCTTAATGCATTAAGGGTATTTGATGCTGCAGCACGTCATTTAAGTTTTACTAAAGCAGCAGAGGAACTTTATGTTACTCAGGCTGCAATAAGTCATCAAATAAAAGGTTTAGAAAATTTCTTAGGTATGAAATTATTTCGTCGGCGTAATCGTTCATTATTATTGACTGAAGAAGGACTAAATTATTATTTAGATATTAAAGAAATTTTTTCTTCATTACGTGAAGCTACTCGGAAACTACAGGCATTCAGGGCAAAGGGAGCATTAACCGTCAGTTTATTACCGAGTTTTGCTATTCAATGGTTAGTGCCGCGTTTATCGAGTTTTAATCATGCATATCCTGATATTGATGTGCGTATTCAGGCTGTTGATCATGAGGGAGATAAAATGGCCGATGATGTTGATGTGGCTATCTTTTATGGTTATGGTAATTGGCCTGGCTTAAAAACAGATCGTTTGTATGCGGAATACTTAATACCAGTCTGTGCGCCAGCCTTATTAGCGGGGCGTTATCCATTGAAAAAACCGCAAGATTTGGTTCATCATACATTGCTACATGATTCTTCTCGGCGTGATTGGCAAGCTTATGCACGTCAATTATCATTACAAGATATTATTAATGTAGAACAAGGACCCATTTTCAGTCATAGTGCTATGGTTATTCAAGCCGCCATTCATGGTCAAGGAATTGCATTGATTAATAACGTTATGACAAAAAATGAACTTGACTCAGGTCGTTTGGTATGTCCGTTTAATGATGTTTTAGTCAGTAAAAAAGCTTTCTACTTGGTTTGTCATGATAATCAAGCGGAGTTAGGTAAGATTGCTGCATTTCGTCAATGGATCCTTGCAAAAGCAGCTAGCGAGCAAGAAAAATGGGGATTTGTTACCGTTGAGTCGTAAACTATATGACAAGTAAAATAATTAATTTAAAAGGGAAAGGATATTAACGTGAATGCTCGTTTAATGTTGATATTTGCAGGAATTAGTGGATTTTTTTGCGTTGCATTTGGCGCAATAGGTTCACATTTATTATCACCTCTACTAAACCATGATCAAAGAGAATGGATTTGTATTGGTTTACGCTATCAATCAATGCATACTTTAGTCCTTATGATATTAGGTGCTATCTTATTACGTAAAGTCATATTATGGTTTTACTGGGGAGGAATTTTCTTCAGTATAGGCATTTTATTGTTTAGTGGTAGTTTTTACTGTATGGCACTATTACAAGTAAAATATTTTGCTCATTTGACACCAGTAGGCGGTTTTTGTTTTTTGATTGGCTGGATATTGATTGTTATTGGTGCAACTCGGCTTAGGAATCCAATAATACGTCATGAATAATAATATTATCTTATATTGTCGTTCAGGATTTGAAAAAGAGTGTGCGGCAGAAATTACCGATAAAGCGACGCAGATCGGTGTTTATGGTTATGCAAAAGTAAAAGATAATAGCGGTTATGTGCTATTTGAATGCTATCAGGCTACTGATGCAGACCGTTTGGCTAAAGAGATACCTTTTGCTACATTAATATTTGCTCGCCAACTGGTGGTTGTTAGCAATTTATTGAAAGATTTGCCGTCCAACGATCGCATATCGCCGATTGTTACGGTATTGCAAGGTGTCATTGAACGAGCAGGTGAATTGCGAGTTGAAGTGCCTGATACCAATGAGAGTAAAGAACTACTGAAATTTTGCCGTAAATTTACTGTACCTTTACGTCACGCGCTTCGCCAGCAAAAAATATTGTTATTGAAAGAAAACCATCAGCGTCCGGTTATACATATATTTTTTATTGCGGCCGGCTGTTGTTATGTTGGCTATTCTTATGCGAAAAACAATTCACCTTTCTTTATGGGGATCCCGCGGCTAAAACTGCCAGCTGATGCACCAAGTCGTTCAACATTAAAACTGGAAGAGGCATTTCATCTATTTATTCCTTATGATGAATGGGAAGAGCGTTTAGCATCGGGAATGAAGGCGGTTGATCTAGGTGCTTGTCCCGGTGGATGGACATATCAATTAGTGAAGCGCAGTATGATGGTTGATGCACTTGATAATGGCCCAATGGCGGAGAGTTTAATGCAAACAGGTCAGGTACGGCATTATCGTATTGATGGTTTTAAGTTTACCCCACACACTAAGAATATTACTTGGTTGGTTTGTGATATGGTTGAAAAACCGGCAAAAGTTGCTGCTTTGATAACAGATTGGTTGTTAAAAGGATGGTGCCGAGAAGCAATATTTAATTTAAAGCTACCAATGAAAAAACGTTATCAAGAAGTTTCACATATTTTGCACAAAATATCACTAACCCTAATCGAAAATGGTATTAATGCTCAAATTCAAGCAAAGCAACTCTACCATGATCGTGAAGAGATCACGGTACATGTAAGACGAATTTGGTCAGCCTCTATACCAGAACGGGATTAGAAGAGAAGTAATTAACAATAAAATTTATATTTTTTATTGAGTTATGGCATAAATCTTAGTTGTTGTAAATTTCCATTTAACTGTAGATCCGTTTTGAGAGAAGCTACCTGTCGGCTAATAAAAGCTATTTTTTGCCCCGGTTCAATCCGTTTGCGCCATTTCTCAGGTATCGAATTGATATTAGCAAAAATAGCCTCTAAGGTAGGATATTGCTGAAGTAAGGTTGCTGCGGTTTTAGGGCCAATACCCGTTATACCGGGTATTTTACTGCTATTTATGCCAGTTAGTCCCCAATAATCTTGCAGCTGTTCAGGTTTAACACCAAATTCTTTGTTAACAAAGGATAAATCAAGCCAGCGTTTTTGAAAATAATCACGAATATAAATCGATGATGAAAGTAGCTGACAATAACCTTTATCTGTTGAAATGATGGTGACACGATATCCAGCGGTAGCCACTTTAATTGCTAATGTTGCCGCCAGATCGTCTGCTTCATTTTCAATAGCATGCCAACAAGCTAATCCTTGCGCCTTAAATGCAATTTCAAGATTGTTTATCTCTTGATAAAGATCATCAGGCATTGCTTGTCTGCCAGCTTTGTATTGAGGTAAAAGTTGTTGCCGCCAGTTATTTGTCAGTTGTTCTTTGCTATCGAATATTGCCACTGCATGGGTTGGCAAAGTATGGTTAATCAACTGGCGAAGGGTTAAAACGCAAGCTTGTTCGCAAGGGCTTCCCTGAACGGCATGAATACGTCTGATTAAATTTAAAGCATCAACAATAAGTAAGTGGATCATAATTTTTTGTGCATAGTTTGTCTGGTCAGTTATTTGATTATTTCATAGCAGGGTATGTAGGCTGAACTGCTAGGTAGTTTCATTCGATGTTGACTAACAAACCCACGTAATAATTTATCCATATGAGCCATAATTTTGGCATCACCATGGAGTTTATAGGGGCCATGCTTTTCAATTTCTTTCATACCAATTTCTTTCACATTACCGGCAACAATGCCAGAAAAGGCTCGTCGTAAGTTAACGGCCAATTTTTCCGGCTGCTGCGGATCACAAAATAGATTAAGTTTTGCCATATTGTCATGGGTTGGCGTAAAGGGTTTTTGCAGTTCTGAATTAACTTTTATTGACCAATTAAAGCTATAGGCATCACCGGTATTGAGACGACTTTCTTTGACTTGTGGCATCAGTTTTTTCATTTCATGGGCTACAGCTTCTGGATCATCGATGATAATTTGAAAATAATTACAAGCCTGTTCACCAAGGGTGTGCTTAATAAAATCATTAAGGGTGTTAAAATAAGCTTGGCTTTCTTTTGGGCCAGTGAGTATTAATGGTAATGCCTGATTATTATTGGCAGGATCCATTAAAATGCCTAATAAATAAAGTAATTCCTCTGTAGTGCCTGCACCGCCTGGAAAAATAATGATACCATGCGCTATTCGAACAAATGCTTCAAGGCGTTTTTCAATATCTGGCATGATAACAAGTTCATTAACCAGAGGGTTCGGTGGTTCAGCAGCAATAATGGAAGGTTCAGTTAAACCGAGAAAACGACCATTTTTGTAACGTTGTTGAGCATGGCCTACCGCGGCACCCTTCATTGGTGCCTCCATTGCGCCTGGGCCACAGCCAGTGCAGATATTTAATTCACGTAATCCTAATTCATTTCCGACTTTGCGGGCGTAAAGATATTCAATATCATTTATTGAATGGCCTCCCCAGCAAACAATGGTATTTGGATCTTCATCGAGATGCAGTACTCGGGCATTACGCAAAATGGTAAAAATAATGTTAGTGATATTGATACTATCGTGCAGGCTTAATGCCAGCAGTTTTTCAGCGGAAATAATCTGGGCATGAACAAAAAGAATATCTCTTAACACAGAAAATAAATTTGCTTGCAGTGAACGGATAATTCTGCCATCCACAAAAGCTTTTTCCGGCGGATTAATTAATTCCAGTTTGACACCGCGTTCACGCTGGAGAACATTGATATCAAAATTGGGATATTTAGCGATTAATTCTTTACTATTATCTGTCTTACTGCCTGAATTAAGCACAGCTAAAGAGCAGTTTCTAAATAGTTGATAAAGATCGCTACTGGCAGTACGTTTAAGGATGCTAACTTCAATTTGAGATAGTAGATCCATTGAGCCTAACGGGCTGACATGTGTTATCAATTAAAACTCCTTACTGCCGTGCTAATCGCATTATTGTTGGCTGGAAATTCTCATTGCTACGCCAAGGGTTAATGTCCAGCCCGCCACGGCGTGTATAACGGGCATAAACGCTTAATTTATTTGGTTGACATAACTGAAGAATATCATTGAAAATGCGCTCGACACATTGTTCATGAAATTCATTATGGTGTCTGAAAGAGACTAGATAACGGAGTAGTTTTTCTCTATCAATTTTAGGGCCAAAATAATGAATTTGTATGGAGCCCCAGTCAGGTTGGTTGGTAATTAAGCAATTAGATTTTAGCAGATGGCTAACTAATGTTTCCTCTACCAGTATACTCTCGGTGGCATTTTTAAGATAATTACGATTAAATTCATAATCAGTAATTTCTATCTCTTGCTCATCAATACATTCACCAGGCAGATTATTAATAGTTTGATCGGTAAAAATGGTGAGTGGCTGTAATTTTACTATCACTTCGCCTGCCGCGCATGCAGTCAAATCTTGGGTTAGTTGATTTTCAACTTCTTGCCAGCTGATAAATTTTGTTTGATTGAAACTATTTAGATAGAGCTTAAAACTTTTAGATTCAATCAGATTTACGCTATTAGCATTAATGGTAACATGGCCGATAGCAACTTGCGGTACGCCACGACTGTTTAGCCACGAAAGCTCATAGAGTGTCCAAATATCTGCGCCATGAAAAGGCAATTTATCTGATGATAATCCTAAGGGTTGTCGATTTAAGCGACGTGGAACAGCCTGCAGTAGATGAGGTGCATAGTTATCTTGATATTCGGTTTTTTTTCCGAGCGTTAGGTGTTGTAGCTCGCCATTATCTTGATAAATTGGCATAGAGTTCCTTCCTAAAATAGAAAATCAGTAAGATAGTTGCTAGTTTAATCGATATATTAGAGTAAGTTTGTTGTTTAATGTATAGCTTAACAACTAATTGCGCAGATAGATAATAATACCTAATGATACTTTTATATATTAGAATGATTTATCTCTATAATTCATCACTAATGAGAATAATTGACCATGGAAGCAACGATTTCTCAGGCATTAAAGGAACTTACACAGCGTTATATTGCTTATTGGCAACAGCAAACAGGGGGGTTACCGGCTAGTGATAGTTTTTACAGCATCCCTTCGCCTTGTATAGAATATAGTAAAGATGAAGTTATCTATTGGTTACCTAAACCTTTTCCAATGCTAAATGAAAAGTTACATTCTGTTGAAAAAGCGCTGGAAATCCATTTTTACCCTAATATTCATCAATTTTATACCACGCAATTAGCAGCTGATATGCGAGTAAGGTTTCAAGGTAGGCAACTTGATTTAATTCAGGTATGGAATATGACAGACTTTACTCGTTTACAAAAGAACTTAATTGCACATTTAATTACGCAAAAAAGACATAGACTAACCCCAACCCTCTTTATTGGCAGTTTAGATTCTGAATTTGAAATTATTTCTGTAGATAATATCACTGGCCAAGTTATATTAGAAACATTGGGTCAAATAACGCGTAGTGTCTTAGCGGGTAACCTGATTGAATTTTTAAAACAACTTACTCCTGTAATTGAAATGTAATTAAGATATTTACTTTTTTTTCTGTGAGATATGGCTTACAAATTATGTAAGTTATGTCTGCGTTTATTGCTTTTTAAACCATGAGGCGAGATGAAATATTTTTTTATTTCAGTAGGATAAAAAAATATTCTGTAATTATCGAGAAAAAATGATTAAAAACTATTTTTTCTATTCTTGTGTTCCTCAGATAAATCCGACATTCTTATGCCCGCCGATAAGTTAGCATTTATCAAATGAACCATAAATCGTAACGAGAAGTAGAAATAATCTGATAGCAGTTTATTGCACGGAATAGATTCAGTGATTGTTACTAATAATAAGTGGTGAAAGAACGTTTATTTTCTAACTTTGAAATTATTAGATGTTTAATAATATAGAGAAATAAGAAGGGTAGTGTTAGGGATAACGAATGATAAGTATGATTGCTTACAAATAACTACCTCGTAAATAGTAGGAAGATATTTTCAGCAGGATGCTGATGATGCAGGATGCATAAATATTCTATTTAATAGCGTTACATATTATATAACCAGTCGATTTTATAGGCTGGTTTTTTTATGGTTAAGATAGGTTTACAAAAGATTATTTTAATGTCTCAGTCGCTGATAAAATATAACATTATAGGTCAGTAATGTTATTCATAATTAATAAGTGTATTTTAAATGATTAAATTTTTATAGATTGGCTGTTTTATTAAGATTTACTAATGGGTAATAAAATTAAAATCGCAGGCTGTTTTTTTGTTTGATAGTTAATAATGTTATGATTCATTTATTTTTACTTATGGTAATAGTGTAGGAAATGAATATCAATTTGTTAGTTATAGAAAAACTTCGTCTCATTGAAGCTGAAATGAAAAATCTTAATCTTTGGCGTAATACACCGCCGCCAGCGGAAGCTTTTGCTAGTCATTTGCCTTTTGCCGTTGACACTATGGAGGCACATGAATGGTTGCAATGGGTACTATTACCTAAACTCTATAAGACTATTGAACAAGATATTGCTTTACCAAACGTATTTGCTATCACTCCCTATTTTGAAGAAATCTATAAAAAAGAACCAGATGGACGCTATTGCCAATTATTGGAATATTTACATGCGTTAGATAAAATTTTTTCACAAGGTAAAATAACGGATGCTTGAAGTGCTTTTTCAGGATCAGCATTTAATTGCAATACATAAACCCGCTGGATGGCTTGTACATCGGAGTTGGCTTGATCGTCATGAAACTCGTTTTGTCATGCAAACAGTGCGTGATCAAATTGGCCAGTATGTTTTCCCTGTTCACCGTTTAGATAAACCAACTTCAGGGGTGTTATTGATGGCACTTTCTAGTGAAGTTGCCTGCCTTTTAGCGCAGCAATTTGAGTACCATGCAGTAGAAAAAAAGTATCACGCGATCGTACGGGGCTATGTTAATGAAGCCGGTATTATCGACTATCCACTGAAGGAGGAAAAAGATAAAATTGCTGACAAATATGCTAGCAAAATAAGCCAACCTCAATCGTGTATTACTCATTATTCGCCATTGGCTAAAGTTGAATGTCCGATAGAGATAGGTCGTTATCCTACTTCACGTTTCTCTCTGTTAGCGCTGAAGCCGAAGACCGGTCGCAAGCATCAATTAAGACGCCATATGGCACATGTCCGTCACCCTATAATTGGTGATACTACCCATGGCGATCTGCGCCAAAATCGTGGGGTTGCACACCATTTTGCTACCAGTCGTTTAATGTTACATGCGAGTTATTTATCTTTTAAACACCCAATGACAGGTGATAAATTGCAGTTGATAGCAAAGTGGGATGATGCTTGGATACATTTGTTATCACAGTTTGGATGGTTAGGTATTGTGCCTGAACTCGAGAGTCGACATTCATCGATGGTATAAATTTTAATACTAATAGTTATGCTAGTTTGTTTGCGTGAAATGTAAATTTGGCTCAACAGCCAATTAGTATTAGCATAAATAAGCTAGCTGTGAATTTTTTAGGAGAGCTTTTTTAAAGCTGATTTAATTTCAGCAATTTTGCTTATTACTACAGATTCTAAATGGCATAAATCATTTAATATCTTACTTTTTAAATCATGTTTGGTTTGGTCATGTTGACAAATTTGATTTAATTCTTCGATCACATCCTGTAGGTGGAGATTAATTTCATTGATTTCTTTGAGATTATTATCAAGATTAATCAGCTTTCGTTGCAGTGGATATTTGAATTTTACGCTTTTAGCATAATGTTCATCTTTATCTTTGCGAAAATAGATCTTTAGAATGTCATGGTTAGCTTCTTGGCGAAGGGTGTAGTGATCAATATCTTCAGGTTGAGTAATACCTAAACTTTTTAGATTATCATACATATTAATATTGCTGGAATAAGGTTGTTTAACAATTATTATAGGTTAGCATAATAATAAGAGTAAGCGGATAGATAACTAATAATCCGCTATGATAAATTTTAGTCTAATGTTCTTAGTAATTCATTAATGCCAACTTTCTTTCTGGTTTTCTCATCGACTTTTTTGACAATAATCGCGCAATATAGGCTGTAGTTGCCATTTTTGGCCGGTAAGTTACCTGCGACGACGACAGAGCCGGCCGGAATTCGGCCATAGAGAATTTCACCAGTTTGCCTATCATAAATTTTGGTACTTTGGCCAATATAGACCCCCATTGAAATAACCGAGCCTTCTTCAACAATGACACCTTCAACAATTTCAGAGCGAGCACCAATAAAACAGTTATCTTCGATAATGGTTGGATTAGCTTGTAAGGGTTCTAGCACACCACCAATACCAACACCACCGGATAAGTGAACATTTTTACCGATTTGCGCACATGAGCCAACGGTGGCCCAGGTATCTATCATGGATCCTTCGTCAATATAGGCACCAATGTTAACATAGGAGGGCATTAAAACAGTATTTCTGGCGATATACGCGCCTTTTCGAGCCGTTGCTGGTGGAACAACTCTAAATCCTTCTTGTTGAAAACGGGCATGATCATAGTCAGCAAATTTCATAGCTACTTTGTCAAAATAGCAGCTTTCTGCGCCTTCGATTAATCGATTATCATTGATAAGAAAAGAGAGTAGCACAGCTTTTTTTAACCATTGATGAGTTATCCATTGTCCATCAATCTTATCAGCAACTCTTAACTGACCTTTATCAAGTTGGTTTATAACCTGATTGATTGCATCACTTAATTGAATATCGGTCGTCGCCGGTGTAATTTCTGCTCGATGTTCAAAAGCATTTTCAATAATAGTTTTAAGTTGCTCCATAAAATTACTCATCCTCTGGGTTGTAATTATTTAACATTTTTACTTTCTTCTTTGTCTATTGAAGTCAGGGTTTGTGCTAATTTTTCTGCCAGTTTTTGTTGTCTATTTTGATCAAGTGCTTGGTTGTTTTGATCAGTAAGTACAAACAAATCCTCAACTCTTTCGCCAATCGTTGTGATTCTGGCTCCGTGTAAAAGCACGGACATTTCCGTAAATATATTACCGATCTGTGCCAATAATCCGGGTTGATCGAGGGCAATAAGTTCCATATAAGTTCGTCTAGCATTTTGATTGGGCAGAAAATAAACTTTAGTAGGTACATTAAAATGGCGAAATCTATGATGGACGTTACGCGTTTTCAATGTATTACTATCTGGAGTCTTAATAACTTTTAATAAAGCTTGGCGAATATTTTCATAGCGATCATTAGCCAGAGGTTGTCCTTTAGGATCTAAAACCACAAAGGTATCCATCGTCATATTATCTTTGTTAGTAAAGATTTGAGCACTGTGAATATTAAGATTTCGTCTATCAAGTTCTCCGGCAACGGCGGCAAATAGTGAAGGCTGATCTGGACACCAGATAAAAATTTCGGTACCCCCATGAACAGATATTGTACTGATCAGTATTAGCGGTTCATTTAAATTATGTTTTAATAGCGCGCTGGCGTGCCATGCAAGTTGCTGTGGATTATGACGTAAAAAATAATCAGCATGGCAGCGTGACCATAATTTTTTCAGTTCATCTTTATCAATATTTTTTTCACGTAGTTGGGTTAACGCTTGCAGGCGATGGAGTTGGATACGTTGACGTAAAGTAGGTATTGCTTGTGTACCTTGATTTAATTGATTTTTAGTTAACAGATACAGCTCTTTTAAAAGACTCTGTTTCCAGCTATTCCATAAGGTATTATTGGTTGCGCATATATCGGCAACAGTCAGGCACAGAAGAAAATCTAGACGGTTTATTGATTTTACTTCACTGGCAAATTGTTTAATAACCACAGGATCTTGAATATCACGCCGTTGGGCGGTCACTGACATCAAAAGATGTTGACGTACAAGCCAGGCAATTAAGGATGAATCATGCTCAGTGAGGCCGTGGGCTAGGGCAAATTGCTTTGCATCTTTTGCGCCCAGTTCAGAGTGATCACCTTTTCTACCTTTAGCAATATCATGAAACATAGCCGCTAGACGTAAAATTTCAGGCTGAGCAAGTTTAGCATAAATGGCAACGCATAAAGGGTGCTGGCTATTGTTTTTGTGATCAGCAAATTGATCAAGTTTTTGTAATACGCGAATAGTATGTTCATCGACGGTGTAAGCATGAAAAAGATCAAATTGCATTTGCCCAACTATATTTTGCCAAACCGGCATGTAAGCACTAAGTACATCATGTAAGTGCATGGGAACAATGGCACCTTTTACCGCTCTAGGATGTCGCAAAATAGTAATAAAAATTTCACGAGCAAGCGGAATTTCACACAGAGGTTTAGCCAGTTTTTGACAAGCAAGCCGTAATTGACGTAACGTAGCCGAGTATATTCCTTGAATATTTATATGTTCGGCCATTTGATAAAATAGCCGTAATATGGCAGCGGGCTCACGCTGGAAAAGTGTACTGTCAATCAGATCGATCAGATCTCCTCTAAGTTGAAAGTCATGATCAAGTTTATGTGGTGCAGTTAGGTTTTTTTCGCTAAGAATAGCTTCATCAAACAGTTGTAGCAGCATGCTATTGAGTTCTCGTACACGTCGTGTGGCACGATAGTAATCTTTCATCATTTGCTCAACGGATTGATTGCCTTCACCCTGATAACCGAGTAAGTGAGCAACATTTAATTGATGTTCAAATAGTAGCCGATTATCATAACGTTTTATTATTAAATGCAGCGCAAATCGGATACGAAGTAAAAAATTTAGACATATTTTTAACTCGCGATATTCTGCCGGGCTTAGAAAGCCGAAATGAACTGTCTGCTCAATGGTAGTGGTGCCAAAATGTCTGCGAGCGACCCATAACAATATATGAATGTCACGTAAACCACCGGGGCTACTTTTGATATCTGGCTCAAGATTGTAACTAGTACTGTGATAACGTTGATGGCGTAGGTGTTGTTCATTACGTTTGGCTGCAAAAAACTTATCAGATGGCCAAAAATTATCGCTAAATATGGCTTCCTGTAATGCTCGAAACAGAGTTTGATCGCCACAAATCAACCTTGATTCAAATAAATTAGTTGCAATTGATAAATCTGCTTGTCCTGCCTGTAAACACTCATCAAATGTGCGCACACTATGACCAATTTGAAAACCTAAATCCCATAATAGTGTAATAAATTGACCAATCTTAGTCGTGTTAGTGGTAGCCAAAGAATGCTGACTTAAAATTAATAAGTCTATATCAGAAAGAGGGGGTAATTCTTGCCGGCCATAACCGCCTACTGCAATTAAGGATAATTGAGGAGTTGCCTCAAAACCATTAATTTGCCAAAGACGTTGTAACAATTTATCAAGATAATGGCTACGGATAGCAATCAGTTCAGCGGCAGTAACACCCTGTTTAAAAGATTGTTCTAACCATTTTTGCAAGCGCTCTACCTGTTGTTTTAATAAAGGTAAAGTAAACTCATCTTGAGATAATTTATCAAGAGTAAGGATGAGCGAGACAGGTTGATTACTTTTCATCATGGTTGCGTAACCGAAATTGCTGCAGGATATCTGATTATGAGCTCACTAAATAAATGGTATTAATAAACAATAAAAACAGTAAAACAATATCATTCACATAAAAGCCTCCAAAATTATGGAGGCCAAGCAGAAAATTATTTGTTCACTAATATAGCCGAAATAAATGGTTCTTCTTCTTTTCGCCAGGTTAAAATTTCACACCCATCGTCGGTGACAGCTAACGTATGTTCATATTGTGCTGACCAACTTCGATCTTTTGTTTTTACTGTCCAACCATCTTTCATTGTTCTAATACGACGATCGCCCGTATTTACCATCGGTTCGATAGTAAACGTCATGCCTTTTTGCAGTATTACACCGCCGTCATCAGCATCGTAATGTAATATTTGAGGTTCTTCATGAAAAACTTGACCAATACCATGGCCACAATATTCTCGCACAACCGAAAAATGATGTTGTTCAACAAAATTTTGAATTGCCTGACCTATCGTCCGTAAACGAATACCCGGTTTGACCATTTTTAAGGCAAGATAAAGGCTTTCCTGTGTTACCTTACATAACCGAGCGCCTTGAATAGTTGGTTTACCGACAATAAACATTTTGGAAGTGTCGCCATGGAAGCCATTTTTAATAACGGTGACATCAATATTAATGATATCACCTTCTTTTAAGGTTTTTTCATCACTCGGTATACCATGGCAAATAACATCGTTAACAGAGGTACAAATAGACTTAGGGAAGCCATGGTAATTTAAACAGGCTGGAATAGCTTGCTGTTTTTCGACAATATGGGAATGACAGATACGATCAAGTTCACCGGTGGAAACGCCTGGTCTTATGTAAGGTTCAATAATTTCTAACACTTCTGCCGCCAAATGTCCGGCGATACGCATTTTCTGAATATCTTCTTCCGTTTTAATTGAGATAGCCATGAATTCTGCCTATTTATGCCGATTCAAGTGAGTAATAATGCACTTATCAGCCAATTATGTTGATTAAATATAAATAATGTATGTTGACGCTTATGTTAGCAGCGAAGCGCGGTTATGCCAACTAACGACTTAACATATCAATTTTTTTAAAAATATGAAAATAGCCTAAAAGTCATGTTCGGTTATTTTTAAATTGAATTATTGTAGTGAGAGGTGAAAAAAATTATAAAAATTATGGCATTAACAACAACACATAATAAAATATTATCATAATGAATTTTATTCAGCTAAATGACTTAAATACAGAAAAATATAACTATGGGTGGTGTTTTATCTTATTTTATGGTATAAAGCGCGCCGGCATTCTGCGTATTTTTCACTGTAGAAAACGCAGAATAGCTCTAACATAAACTTAACTGTGTTATAACACACACAGATCGGCACATTTTCCGGGGTGCTCTTATGTAGGAAAGCCTACAGCTAATGAGTCGGGGAATGGGATCTGTGGAGGCATAACCCCAATTTACTAAATTATAGAGGTTAAAATGGCAACTGTTTCCATGCGCGATATGCTTCAGGCAGGCGTACACTTTGGTCACCAAACTCGTTACTGGAATCCAAAGATGAAAACTTACATCTTTGGTGCGCGCAACAAAGTGCATATCATTAATTTGGAAAAAACTGTTCCAATGTTCAATGAAGCATTAGCTGAATTGACTAAAATTGCATCACGAAAAGGCAAAATTCTGTTTGTTGGCACTAAGCGCGCAGCAAGCGAAGCTATAAAAGAAGCAGCTAATGGTTGTGATCAGTATTTCGTTAATCACCGTTGGTTAGGTGGTATGCTGACTAACTGGAAAACGGTACGTCAGTCTATTAAGCGCCTAAAAGATTTAGAAGCACAATCTCAGGATGGTACTTTTGATAAATTGACCAAAAAAGAAGCGTTGATGCGTACCCGCGAGCTTAGCAAATTAGAAAATAGTTTGGGTGGTATTAAAGAGATGGGCGGTTTGCCTGACGCTTTATTTGTTATTGATGCGGAACATGAGCATATTGCAATTAAAGAAGCAAACAACTTAGGTATCCCTGTATTTGCGATTGTTGATACTAATTCTGATCCAGATGGTGTTGATTATATCATCCCTGGTAATGATGACGCGATCCGGGCAGTTAAGCTGTATCTGGATGCTGTTGCTAAAGCTGTTCATGAAGGTCGTTCTCAAGATCAGGCGATTAAACCAGAAGAAAACATGATAGAGACTGAATAATAAGGCCAGCTCTTCGTTAAGCACAGAAGAGCTCTTATGAACCAGGTATTACAATATATTGGTTATAGGGGCCTAATTGGCTCATTTTTACTTATCAGAATGAGAATTGTCTGCATGGGATGATTTCCCATCAGATAGATTGAGGAATAAATCACATGTCTGGAATTACCGCTGCTTTGGTAAAAGAACTGCGCGAACGTACTGGCGCAGGTATGATGGAGTGCAAAAAAGCATTGGTTGAAGCTAATGGGGATATTGAATTAGCTATCGATAATATGCGTAAATCAGGTCAAGCAAAAGCGGCTAAGAAAGCCGGTCGTGTGGCTGCTGAAGGTGTGATCATGGCGGAAGTTTCTGCCGATGGCAAATTTGGTGCGTTGCTTGAGTTGAATTGTGAAACAGATTTTGTGGCTAAGGATGCGAGTTTTATCGCATTCGGTAATGAAGTATTGAAATCCGTTGTTGCAAATAAATTGTCAAATATTGATGAATTGAAGGCAAAATTTGAAGAGCAACGTACAGCTATCGTTGCCAAGATTGGTGAAAATATTAATATCCGCCGAGTTGAGATCCTAGAAGGTGAAAAAATCGGCTGTTATTTACATGGTGTTCGCATTGGGGTTCTTGTTTCTGCTGAAGGTGCGGATAATGAGCTTGTCAAACATATTGCTATGCATATCGCGGCGAGTAAACCTGAATATGTTACACCAGCAGATGTGCCAGCCGATGTTGTTGCTCATGAACATCAAATTCAATTAGATATCGCAATGCAATCGGGTAAGCCGCGTGAAATTGCGGAAAAAATGGTTACTGGCCGCATGAATAAATTTACTGGTGAGATCTCTTTAACTGGTCAACAATTTGTTATGGATCCAAGCAAAACAGTTGGTGCGTTATTAAAAGAGAAAAATGCAAAAGTGACTAGCTTTATCCGTTTTGAAGTTGGTGAAGGTATCGAAAAAGTGGAAACTGATTTCGCTGCTGAAGTAGCGGCAATGAGTAAATAATGATACCAATTGATAAATAGAGCCGCCAATGGGCGGTTCTGTTTTATCTAATATTGATAATTTATTTTTTATCTGTCTGATAATACATTATCAATGATAATTTATGTGTAAATATGCCACTAAATTATTTGAGTCGGCATATGCTTAATTCAACGGATTAGGGTTAGTATTTAAACTAAATTATATTTTTTTACTAAAGATATGAAGAAAAGTAACTAATCAACTATTTTACATTCAGACTTTGAACTAAGAATTTTAAACCTTCAATAATTTATCTGCTCAGGACGAAACACCATGGCAACTAATGCAAAACCCGTATATCAACGTATCTTGCTTAAGCTTAGTGGCGAAGCTCTACAAGGTTCAGAAGGTTTTGGTATTGATGCGAGCATTTTAGATCGTATGGCGCAAGAAATTAAAGAGCTGGTAGAGTTAGCGATACAAGTTGGTGTCGTTATTGGTGGTGGCAACCTATTCCGTGGTGCAGGACTAGCCGAGGCTGGTATGAATCGTGTCGTTGGCGATCATATGGGAATGCTAGCGACAGTAATGAATGGATTAGCCATGCGTGATGCTTTACATCGTGCATATGTTAACGCCAGGCTTATGTCTGCAATACCATTAAATGGTGTATGCGACAATTATAGTTGGGCTGAAGCGATTAGTTTGCTTCGTAATGGCAGAGTTGTCATTTTCTCGGCAGGCACTGGAAATCCTTTTTTTACAACAGACTCAGCGGCTTGTTTACGAGGTATAGAAATTGAGGCAGATGTTGTTTTAAAAGCCACCAAAGTTGATGGTGTCTATTCTGCCGACCCATCAAAAAGTTCAGATGCGGTTTTTTACGATAAGTTAACTTATCAGGACGTATTAG
This sequence comes from Eurytoma adleriae, assembly GCA_900480045.1. NCBI lineage: Eukaryota > Metazoa > Arthropoda > Insecta > Hymenoptera > Eurytomidae > Eurytoma > Eurytoma adleriae. Next base: position 2,079 of record UXGC01001526.1, on the reverse strand, counting down.
AACGTGAATTAAAAGTGATGGATTTGGCGGCATTTACTCTGGCTCGTGATCATAATTTACCTATTCGCGTTTTCAACATGAATAAACCCGGTGCGTTACGTCGGATTGTGATGGGTGAAAATGAAGGCACGTTAATCTCACGTGATTAATCTCTTGAGAGACACGGATAACTTTTAGCGGTATGATATTATCAGCATCGTTAAAATAATTGAATTGGGTTATCGGTTATAGCCTAAATATTTATAACCAGTTGCTAAGGGTTTAAATGTGATTAATGAAATCAAAAAAGATGCTCAAGAACGTATGGAAAAAAGCGTTGAAGCATTGAAAAGTCAAATTAGTAAAGTTCGTACTGGCCGTGCATCGCCAAGTTTATTGGATGGTATAGTGGTTGAATATTATGGTGCCGCAACGCCATTACGCCAGTTAGCGAATATTACTGCTGAGGATTCACGTACACTCGCCATTACTGTGTTTGATCGTACGTTAACACCGGCAGTGGAAAAAGCCATTATGGCATCAGATCTGGGGCTTAATCCTTCTTCAGCAGGAACTATAATACGGGTGCCTTTACCACCGTTGACGGAAGAACGACGTAAAGATTTGATTAAAGTTGTCCGTAATGATGCTGAACAAGGGCGTGTATCTGTTCGTAATGCACGACGAGATGCAAATGATAAAATCAAGGCCTTACTAAAAGATAAAGAAATTAGTGAAGATGATGAACGTCGTGCACAAGATGAAATCCAGAAGTTGACCGATAATTTTATTAAAAAAGTTGATGAAGCGCTGGAACAAAAAGAAAAAGAATTGATGGAATTTTAAACATTTTTATAATAAAGCCATACGCTTTATATAAAAAGTAAGTATGGCTTTATTATATCGCTAAATTTATTGCTCCATTTTTATGTTATGCTATATCGCTGAGTTAGGTATAATCCTTTTTAATTAAATAGTAGAGCATACATATCACAATGATACGTCTGACAATTTTAGGCTCGACGGGTTCAATTGGTAAAACGACACTATCAGTAGTCAAAGAAAATCCAGCAAAATTTGAAATTATCGCATTAGTTGCACATAAAAATGTGGCAACTATGGTTCAGCAATGCTTAGAATTCCAACCACTATATGCTGCGATGTCAGACGAAAAATCAGCCAATACGCTAAGAAACAAACTCATTACATACGGATGTAAAACTGAGGTTTTATCAGGCCAAAAGGGAGTTTGTGAACTAGCGGCACTTGATAATGTGGATCAAGTTATGTCAGCGATTACTGGCATTGCCGGTTTAATACCAACATTAACTGCGATCCGTCAAGGTAAACGTATTTTATTAGCCAATAAAGAATCATTGATTACGAGTGGCCAACTGTTTTTCGACGCAATCAAGAAATATGGGGCTCAGGTACTGCCGATTGATAGTGAACATAATGCGATATTTCAAAGTTTACCGACTGAAATTCAGCATAATTTAGGTTTTGCAAATCTTGAACAACACGGAATAACGCGCATAGTATTAACTGGATCGGGCGGCCCTTTCCGTGAAATTGCCCTTGCTTCTCTTAAGAACATGACACCTAATGAGGCTTGTAATCATCCTAATTGGTCTATGGGTCGTAAAATTTCGGTTGATTCGGCAACCATGATGAATAAAGGGCTTGAATATATTGAAGCTCGGTATTTTTTTAATGCCTCAGCCGAGCAAATTGAAGTTATCATTCATCCTCAATCTGTTATTCATTCGATGGTACGCTATCAGGATGGAAGTGTGATCGCTCAATTAGGTACGCCTGATATGAGAACACCGATTTCTTATAGTATGGTTTATCCAGATCGCATTCCTTCAGGTGCGGCTGCACTTGATTTTAACCAATTATCTTCATTAACCTTTATTGCTCCAGATTACCAACGTTATCCTTGTTTGAAATTAGCGATTGATGCTTGTCATCATGGGCAAGCAGCAACCACAATTTTAAATGCTGCGAATGAAGTTTCCGTAGCTGCGTTTTTGGCAGGAAAGCTTCGATTTACAGATATTGCTCAAGTTAATTTGGATATAGTAGAGAGGTTAAGTT